>WYDI02020871.1:0-22339 GCA_009867235.2 Psittacus erithacus | reverse complement strand
CCTTATCATTGTTATTATTGGTGGCAGCAGCAGTGGTTTGTGTTATACCTTAGTTACTGGGCTGTTCTTATCTCAACACATGGGAGTTACATTCTTTCGATTCTCCTCCCCATCCCTCCGGGAATGGGCGGGGCGGGAGGACAGGTTGTGGGGGAGGAACGAGCAGGCTACATGCTTTTCTAATTTACAACTAAGCTTAAACCACGACAGCAATGCTCAAATAAACTGTTAAACAACATCTATGATTCATTCCAGAGATGCTGCAGTGGTTGTGATCAAAGCCTGGTTTGCCCAGCTAAGTATATCCAAAGGGTATTTTATGAGTTTATACAGAGGAATGGAGCTGTGGGTGCAGTTGAAGTGGCTTGTCAGATACTCAAAGCAGCAAGGGCAGTTACAGGTAAAAAAGAACGTTATAAACTGATCCCAGAAGAAGGGGAAGGAGCAGCCAGGAAGGAAGTGAGCAATAACTAAAAGCAGGAGAGGGATCTGAAGGAAAATAAATACTATGTTTTAGTCAAACTCTGCTATCTTTGGCTGACCAGGAGTCTTGGCTACAGATTTCCATGGCAGCCTGGGGAGTGCCAAAGAATTCAAAGAAAACAAGAACTGGGATCCATTGCTTAAGTTCTCCATGGGAGTCAGTCAGGTGATGGAAATAAAAAGCTCTGTTGTATGTCTGACCCAGGTTCTTACAAGGCAGACTGAAGCAAAGGAAAAACAAACACATGGAAAATGGCAAAATCAGATGACACATGGACTTTTCTCCATTTTTCCTGTTGTGATTCATTCCCTTCGCCTATTTCTCCTTCTCACTGCATCCTGCTACACACAGGAATGAAAAAGTGACACACTGGGAAGATCAAACAGAGTAGAACACAGGACAAGATCCAGCGTTGCTGTACTTTCTTTTTTTGTATTCACCTCTTCTCACCCCTAGCCTCTGTTTTTCTCTTCTGTGAACTCTAGAAATGAAGAAAAAGAGAATGCTCTTGGACTTAGCAGTCGGAAGGAGGAAATTACAAAACAGGTAAAGTTAATCCTGCCTCAGACTGAGAAACGTGACCCCTGTAACACATGTGACCCTTGAATATTTTTCAATATTGCCAAGGCAGTCTTCAGACTGAGTGCATTTTACGGCTATGGCCCTAGCATCAGTGAGAGAGTCACCCACTCTTGACTCTTCCAAATGTAAGGGAAAAAGAGTGAGTCCTAAGCAAGTGTGTACTTTGCAAAGGGGACACACACAAGCTGGGCCTGTAACAGACATCCTGTCAGGAAGTTGCATACTTCGGTCCTGTCAGTTCTACCTTCATTTTCTGCAGCAAGGATCTCAGGAAGGGAGAAGACACTGATAAACACTGGCCTGGAGGGACTTCGCACTATCCTGCAATTCAAAGTGTAAACAGCTGCAAATGGATTGTCTTACCCGGCGTCCTCCTCATGGCCAACTCTTAGAGCAATTATTGTATTTCTGTTTGTCTCCACATATCTGATTTCAACTGTGAACCTCTGGAGGAGAGGAACAGCATCCTGTGAACATATAGCCAGCTCCAGCAAGCAAGAGTCCAAGCTCCCAGGCAGGATGGGGCTATGCAGGCTGAACTCACATCTATCTGGGAGTCTACTGGTGTTCAGGAGGAAAATGTCCCCTGTGAGGAAAAAAAATAAAGAAGAAGAAGAGACACACACTGTGAATGGAAGAGAGATAATAAGAGGAAAATGGATAAAGAAAGGAATCATGAGAAGAAAGGCAAGGACTATGCACAAATGCCCAAATAACAGAAAGTAGAGGAGAATAAAGTAATAATGAAAGAAATAAGTAAAGATGGAATGAGAAGAAAACAAACAAAGCAGCATGAAGACATGTTCAACAAAACAAAAACCAAAGACTTTGCAAGTCAGACAGCAGACATATGGAGCTAACCCTGGCTTGTAAAGGATTGAGTTTCCTAACAAAAATCCAGCCTCCATAAGCCAAAGTATCTTATCCTAAAACAGAGAGGTACAAAAAAAGTATATAAAGGGGCTGGGTTATTTACAGGGTCTATACATACACAACTTAGGCAGTATAAATTGATTATACGGCTCTTAGAGACTCTTGGGCACTGACAGCGCCTTATGAGCTGTGCACCAGAGCCAGCATATGGCAGTATTGTCAGTCATATCTGCCTAAGGCCTCAGCCTGATGACTTCTGTTGCTGCCACGCACAGCTGGTCTCAGTGCTGGGAGAAAGGAGATGTCCATTTGAGGGGAGCTGTAACTCTGCCTACCTTCAACATCTCCACGGGAGGAGCTGTTTTCCAGAAGCTGCTGCTGCCCCTCCTGGGACACCAGGACACCAACGGAAGATAACACCCAGTCCGGTTTTCCAAAACTGTCTGTAGACGTCACCCATGAACAGCTTGAGCCGATGTTGCAAGAGATTTCTGTTATGAGAAACCAAAGGTTTCATGGAGGCCTTTCCCATTTCAAGGGGCAGAGGTGATGCAGGCGCATGAATGAGTAGATGTACAGGGTATGGGCACTTTCTCTTCCCAGAAATGGAAGAGTTAAAGGGGAAAAGGAAAGTTTGTCTTGTGCAATTATGACAAAGTCTCTCCCAGGGTGGGTGAAGATCATGTCAGAATAAAAAAAGCCCTGCACATTCCTGGCAGGTGTAAATCAGTTTCCTCCCACTGGTATCAACAGTGAATTTACATCAGTGGAAGGTGTAGGCCACGTGTGCATAAAATCCTGAATGAGAATAATACTGAGAGCAGCAAGGGTATCAAAACAATATGGATTTAGCATTGCAGCAGAGAGGAACAAATGAAAGTTAACTCTCTCTCAGCAACAGAAAGAGCTTGACAGAGTCTCAAGCAGAATAGTTGAGCAATGCAAGTTTTAGATATTATGTATGTATTTATTTATTTTAAGCAGCCTTTTTTTCCTCCAGGAGGATGGACAGGAACACCCTCTTAACAAAACCCAGAGTCTGTTCACAGCACTGGGAGCACTACATCAACCTGGCCAGAATTTTTCATAATCAGCATATTATAAACCAGACAAGAAGTAATTCACTGTTCTCTCATCAACCTAATATAAACCCCCTGAGGGGATGTTAGCTGCAAAAACCTCTCCCACACAGAGTGGGACTGAATAGATATGATAAACTGATATTAACTTGCATGATATTTATTTTCAGTAGTAATAACAATATTACAGTAATAACTGGAGGACCCCCAGGCTATATGAGAAATCATAGAATCACAGAATAGTTAGGATTGGAAAGGACCTTAAGATCGTCCAGTTCCAACTGCCCTGCCATGGGCAGGGACACCTCACACTAGACCATGTCACCCAAGACTCCATTCACCCTGGCCTTGAACACCACCAGGAATGGAGCATTTACCACTTCTATGAGCAACCCATTCCAGTGCCTCAGCACCCTTACAGTAAAGAACTTCTTCTTCATATCTAACCTGAACTTCCCCTGTTTAAGTTTGAACCCATTTGAACCTGAAATAAGAGACATTTGTATTTGGAATCCTGATTTCAGAAGGTATTCAGACCTTGCAAACGTGACACAATGTTATCCCTTTGGTATCCCTATTCCTGGGGAGCCTCCAGAAGACTGGCTATACTTTAAGCTTCACAAAAGAGAAGAAATGGAAGACTCTTTCCAACCAAAGCAGACCAGTTTTCTTAATTTTTAAAGTTAATTTTAACTACATTTTGATGAAACACCACCCAGCATGCAGGGGTAAGAGAAACACAGATGTTACAGAGATGTACATTGCTGTGGCTTGGGACAGGCTGTTAACTCCCATCCCAACACATATCCTCCTCCAATTCCTCTGCAAGCTCCCCAGCCCTTTCTGGCCCACTTGCTGATGGAGATTGCTGCCTTTCACCCTGCCACGAGGACCAGCCACACAAATAACTTCTCAGCCCACCTCATGAAATCCATAAGGCTTAGCAAAGGTCTGCTGCAGTGTTCAGCCCTTCATTTTTAAATGAAAGCCACAAGCAGATGGACTGGCAAGTTGTTTCTAATGTGTGTATGCAATGACAGCTTCCAGCAGGGCGCAGGAAGGAGGACACTGACCACTTTCCTGACTGCTGGATCTAGGGAAAGATGTCTGTGCACAGCTTCAGGCTGGGGTTTGATGACCCAGTAAAACAGCTTTAGGGATCTCAACAGTTCAGAAACTCCATGCCTGTGTGAGACAAAGCAGAGTCCTGATACAGACCGGCTATCCTGTTTCAAATCTATGAAAGTTTGACAGGTTAGCTTAGAACTCATAGACTTATTGCCAGCAGTAGTAATATTTTTATCAGGTAAAAATCTAGCTCGTCATAAAACCCAGAAAGCAATTTCTCTCACAACAGCATGACAGTGCAAGAGAGCAAAGTGAGAGCTCAGAAAAGAAAAATGCCTTTTCTTTTTTAGATGGTTACTTGAAACTAATATTTATGACAAAATAATTCCAACAAATCTTACCAGTAACCCCACTTGCAGAAGCAATGACTGTACCAAAACAGACTTAACCCTTTGAACGTGCCTCACATAATGAAGCAGTTTGCAGCTCAGATAAGTGAACACAATGTTCTCCTTCAAAAGCACCTAATTACCATACTCTCTGAGCTGTATAAAGCCTATCTACCACAACCTGAGGCCTGGCAGGATCACGATGCCTGGAAGAAGATCTGAAAAAGATCAGAGAAGCTGCTGACATCTGATAAAAAAAGGACTCTGGGCTTTCTGGTGACAGATCACTATTGTGTTGCAATGGAAATACTGATCAACAAGAAGCTGTTGTTTAGCATAAATCCCAGGACAAAAGAACCGGGTGCACTCGTGGTCACACTGAAAGAGAATACCAAAATCTACAACTTCTGACACGAATGTGTGCCACATAACAGATGCTTCATATCCAGATTAGTTTAGCATCTATGAACTTGGAGAACTTCAAACACAGGTCCATGGAAAAGCAAAATGTGACAGAAATGAAAAGGAAAAAAGTAAAATATAGAGAGAAATATATCTGTATTACTACAGTCAGCAAAGACCATATTTTAAGATGTCACAAAAGTGCTCTGAAGAAACTTAGACCGAAGAAAACTCGTAGACAGTCTAGTGTATGTCAGAAAAGAGAATCACACTTTAAAGTATGTCCTGGGTTCAGCACTAGCAGTCATTTTCCTCCTTTTTAGTAGCTGGTGCAGTGCTGTGTTTTTGGCTTTCAGCCTGGGAACAGTGCTGATAACACCGATGTTTTTAGCTGCTGCTCAGTAATGTTTACTTTTACCAAGGACTTTCTGAGCCTCATGCTCTGCCAGGGAGGAGGGGAAGCCGGGTGGAAGCAGAGACAGGGCACCTGACCCAAACTGACCAAAGAGGTATTCCATACCACAGCACGTCATGCCCAGTATATAAACCGGGGGCAGTCACCTGCAAGGGTTAGATCACTGCTCAGCTGGGCTGGGTATCGTTTGGCGGGTGGTGAGTGGTTGTATTCTCTTCTCTTGTTATTTCCCTTATCATTATTATTATTGGTGGCAGCAGCCGTGGTTTGTGTTATACCTTAGTTACTGGGCTGTTCTTATCTCAAGTTACATTCTTTCCATCCTCCTCCCCATCCCTCCAGGAGCTGGGGGGAGGAAGGGGGGAGAATGAGTGAATGGCTGCGTGGTTCTGGGTTGCCTGACTGGGCTTAAACCACGACAAGTATTAGATATCATCTGCGAGATGTCACTATAAGGAACTCCTCTCTCGCAAGGCTAGGTCACCTTTCCACCTCCTGTGAGGAACATATGTGACTTTTCTACCATGCACAGGCCTATCTCTACTATTTAGTGTCTTCATTAATGACCTGGACAAGGGGGAAGAGTGCATCCTCAGCAAGCCACAGAGGTTACAAAAGAGGGAGGAGCTGCTGATGCACCAGATGGCTGTGCTGCCATTTGGAGGAACCTAGAGAGGCTGGATACTGGGCTGATAGGAATCTTCTGAAGTTTATCAGAAGGAAATGCCAAGTCCTGAGCCTCAAAAGGAATATCCCCTGGCACCAATACATGCTGGGGGCTGACTGGCTGGCAAACAGCTCTGAAAAGAATGACAAGCTGACCATGAGCCAGCAACACACACTTGTGACAAAGGTGGCCAACAGACTTTTGAGCAGCATTAGGAAGAACATTGCCAGCAGATCAAGAGAGGTAATACTTCCTCTCTTCTGAGCACTAGTGAGGCCATATTTGGAGTACTGTGTCCAGCTCTCAGCTCCCCCACATAAGGAAGATGCAGACAAGTCCAGCATAGGTTCACAAAGATGACTGAAGGACTGGAGCACCTTTTATAAGATGAGAGACTGACAGAACTGGGACTGGTCAGCCTGTAAAAAAGAAGGCTCAGGGTGATTTTTTCAATGTATATAAACACCTAATGAGGGGGAATGAAGAGGAAGCCAGACACTTCTGAGCAGCATCCACTGACAGGACAAGAGGCAATGGGCACAAACTAAATTAAAAAATTAAAAAAAAAAACCAACCTAAAACACCCCAAACAAAACTAACAAAAAAAAAAAAACAGGAAATTTTTTCTGAACACAAGAAAATACTATTTTACTGTAAAAGTGGTCAAACACTGGAACAGGTTGCCAAGAGAAGGTGTACAGTCTCCATCTGTGCAGATATTCAAAAGCCATCTGGACAACCTGTTCTAGCTGACTCTACTTGAGCTGCGGATTTGGAGGAGAAGATCTCAAGAGGACCATTCCAACCTCAACCATTCTATGATTGTTTCACTAAATGGAAAGGCCACTCCACTTTCCAAGTTTCCACACCAGTGATAACAACTGGCTCACTCCTCTCAGGCATTTATAAGTTACTGTGCTCACTACACCTATCCTGATATCAGTGTAAGACCAAACTCATCCTACCTGTCTCACAAGCATTTTTCTTTCAGCTCACTGAGCTTTTACAATGCCTAGAAAAAGAAAATTACTGTTGAAAAAAACTTTCATTCATTATCAAGAAACGTGGATTGTTCTATAGTTGCCAGAAGGTACCTCCACTCATTAGCTTTCATTTCATGAACTCCCAGCCCTCAGTCTGGTGGATTTCACTGTGCTGATGCAGATTATTTTTTTCCTTTCCTTTTTTTTTTTTTCTTATTTTTTTTCCCCTGCTGTGTTCTTTTTTTGGTTTGTTTTGTTTTGGGTTTTTGTCTTTATAAGGAAGCAAAGGATTCCCTTAAGGTTACACTGGCCTTTCTGAGTCATTGCTCCACTTCCAGTCAGAAATCTAGTACCACAGCTCTTTGGTAAAGGGTCCTTGTGACTGCCAGCATCTATCTTGCACCTAGATTCTGAAGTAGAAATAAGGAGGATGTGAATAAGAATACTTGTCATACCTGGTTTGGAAGGCTGATGCAATGAAACCATTGTATTTTTTATCAGGGAGAGCTTCTGAGGTGGATTTGGTGAAGAAGAGTTGTCTTCATATGACCCAGAACAGGAGACAACTATAATGAAACAAAAAGAACAGGGGACGAGTTTGATGTTTCTATACAAAACTATATGCTCCCATATTATTAAGCATGAACATATATTTAACAAAGCCCTGTTATATTACACTCACCCTCATTATGGTGTACTGGTGCAGTATCCTCCTGATAATGTCCCAGAATAGCCCTGCTACGTCCCAGGAACATAACTACAACAAAATATTTTACTTAATAATTTGTTCTTTACTATTCTTTGTCCACTCCCATTTTTACCAGCATATAACCTTTGAAGGGACACTGTATATTCCAGCAGTGACCATGTTGCAGTAACAGTACATCTGGCTGCCTGCCAACAACTACATCTCTAAAGCGTTCAGGTTGGACGAAGCTTTGAGCAACCTGGTCCCTGCCCACAGCAAGGAGAGTGGACTAGGGGATCTTCAAAGGCCCATTCTGCCCCCAACCATTCTGTGATTGGAAGAAGAGTTCAACTGTAAGACATATGTTACCTATGTAACACATGACATGGGTTTAACAGCAATCTTTTGGGAGGACCTGCATAAATGCTCGTCTTCACCACACAAGAACACCACACCTGAAACTAACACTAATGAAACCTTTGCACCACTGCAGCCATTTAGGGAACAGATTTTGTTCTTATCACCAGGCATGAAGTCTGGGATTTTCAAAGGAATCACGTAACTTTCCTGTATCTGATACCTATTAATATGTACTCTCTCCAGTACCCATCCTATTAACCCCCCTGCACTGCTCTATTTCAGGGATCCCTTTGCCATACATCTATAAAAATCTTCATTGTTACCTGTGACATTTGATTATAAGTATGGCACCAATATATACTCATTTGTGCCTTTTTATTCAAATCCTAGAGTCCTCATGTAAAGTCTGGTTATGCAGGAAAAAAAAACCCAACAACTAAAATCTCAGAGATATAAATGGCCATAGAAATGATTTTCTACTTCACCAACATGAAGAGTAAATCCAGCATGTTCAGATTAGCTGGTTTTAAACAGAGTTGTTCTTCTGGATCAATTATTCAAAGTAAAACAAGTTTACCAAAATTATTACCCAATGCGGTATTTCTGACAAGGGAACATTCAGTCCCTTCTGAATTCTCCTTGGAACAACTCATGCCAGCAATGGCTTTTTTATTCATTTAACCTGTGCATGTGAAAATACACAAGCCCCAAACTAAGCACACAGTGATCTTTATTTGAGATTGTCCCTGGTTGCTTCTTTTCTAGGAATCATAAATAAGTTGACTAAAACAAATCTGCTTATTTTCTAAAGGCGTTCAAAGACAGTGAGATGCAAAATAAATTGTTTTCAAACCTCAGCCGTGATGGTTATGAATTCCGCAATATAAAAGCGTGAAATCATGTCAGAGGAGACAGGAATCTTATTCACATGAATTGGAGTTGAGACAAAGACATATATACATGCCATTGGTAACAAACAGCTAAGGTATTCTCAGCAGAAGTCATCTGAACAGTAATATTATGAAAACATACAGAAGGATCTAGAAAGAAGAAAACAAAAAAAAAGCCCCAAACCTAAAACATGTTTAATTTTTTCAGACTTACCACTGCTTTTAGTTTTTCAGCAGTATGTTGTCTGATTTTGAACCGCTAAAACAATTTCCATTTTAATATGTACGACGAGGTACATCACACAGGAAAATGCTGTGAAAGGTTTCATAGCATGAGAATGCTGTATCCTTCCATCTTTTATTTTAGGACTAAAGGCAGCCATCAGTCCTCATGGAGTTCTAAGGACAGGATAACTTCAGAATGGAGGAGCATCATGCTGCAGCAGACACCTGCTGTACTGATGACAAACCTGCGGTGCCCATGGACCAGTTGTCAAACACTACATTTTTTCCTGCCTCTGTGTTCAAATATGTAGGGATATTAATGTTGAAAGAGCTGATTCTGCACTGTATATGACACTGACAATCATCTGGTAAGTAAGGTATCTTTGGTAATGGTATAAAATCCTCAAGAAGAACATGAGTTCTTATTGTGGCACTTGGCTGCCCACAGTTTGTCCAGCCTTACATAAAAGGCTTGCTTTATGAAAAATCCATGCTAAAAATCAATCACATATTGCACACACAACTATTTCACCATATTGAAAGAAATTCTGCTGTGGAAAGGGAACAAGACCTTTTGACAACTTGAGTCTGCTCCTCCCAGCTTATGCTCTGTGTTTGAGGAGATGTTGCTCAGTTCTGTATCTCCTGATCTTTGTTAAGCACTGCTGTAGCTTCAGTATTTACTTCCCTCAGGGCATTCTGTAGAGTCTGTTCCACCCACTCATCTCCTCACACACTCCAAGCTGCTCATGTATTTTGGAAATAGCCTGAATATCTTGGGACCCACAAAACTTAGTGCTGTCATGGCAGGAGTTCTGCTAGAAACATTCCTCCTGATAAATCTAAACCTTAATAAAACTATTTGACCTGCACTGTTCCCCCTCCCTCAATTATATAAATGCCTTTGGGATTTTCCTCTTCTTTCTCATTAAGGAACACAAGTTCCAGAGGCAGACTACCATGAACTAAGCTACTTGAAGCCTGAATATATTGCTTTAGTGTGGAAAAAACTACAAGAAACCACTGCCATTGGTGATGACTGAGACAAAAAAGGTACAAAAGTTTTTTAGTACTGTTGAGATACATGTCTATGAAGTTTGCTGGTCTGGTATTAAGGTATATTAAAACTTTACTGCTTTGTCACAAAGAGCATGGCATGGATAAACTAATTACATTATCCACCATGTCAGGAACATCCTATTCAATTTTGGCAAAAAGCAAAGAAAGTTCATTTGAATGCTTGGTATCAATCCAATTCTTTTACTCTGGGAAGATGGCACTTACTCAGCTGGGCCTATGAGAGGAAGGAAAGGCAGTTATTACAGCTGAGGTCACTGAGAGACAAAATATACTTAGACAGAAGACCCCAGACTTAGTGATAGGCAAGGAATTTGCTCATACACACCCACAGAAATATGTTCTCATTCATTTATTTTCTCATAGCAAAGAATTTCTGACTATGGTTGAGCAGAAAAGGACTTACAGTACGGCAAATCCATGCATGAGATCTGTGTAGTGATTTTGTAACACTGCAGCCTACACTCTTACTTTATATCTCAGTTATTTTTCTCTCTCACTCATTCAACTTCTCTGATTGAACTGAAAAATCCAGTGCACACAGGCACTAAAAAGAAACTCTTCTTCACTTTCTTTTGAAACACCAGAGATGCTTCCAATAATCCCATATCACATATCACATCCTCTAATACATGCTTGTATGTAATTCTTGTATGACATAAATTTAATTATTAAACAAATAATAAAGACTATTGCTTCTCAACTACATGATTTCTTTGTCTTGACCACCTGACCACCAAAAGGCAATGATTTAAGTGAAAAGAAATAAAAGATGGAGAGAAAGGAGATCCAGCTAAGTCTGCCATTATGGAACATAGAATGATCAGAAAGAAACAGTGAATGTATTCAACTGTCACAACAAAAATATGAGATCTTTTAAACAGCACAGCACTTCTTCTGTACTCAAGCACAATAAAATCAGAAGCCTCTAGCACACAGAAGGTAATTCCATTTCTTTCACTATCTTGCAGAAAAAAAGCATTCAGATATCTGCAGGGCTGAAATTTTCCCTGAATCCTGATGTTACTTTGCAGAAGAGAAGAAAATTACAGAAAACACTTATAGAACTCATGATGGGAAATCAATTCCAGGTCAGCCAAGCCATCTCCTTGCCAAAATAGGAGTTTCCTTTAAAGCATTTTCTAGTGTTTTTTCCATACAATACCAAAATAGTAATTCAATATTTCTCACTGCTTCTCTGAGAAGATAGCCTAACGTACAGACTAATAGATCTGACTGCCAGAAAGTCAGGCTAGGCAAGACAATGACTTTTTGTCTACTACCTATCCTAGTATTATTCAATTACTCTTAAACCTCCCCCTTTCAGCTCAATAAATAATCTCTCTACTTCATGAGTATTTACAACTTTAAGTTATTAACCTTTCACCTTGAAAATGCCACTGTGATCTCCAGCTGCTTACTATTAAATTCTTATTCTTTGCTCATTAGTTGCTTACCTCATCACCCTTTATGTACTCTGGACAGAGAGACTATAGGCAATGAACGGTCAAAAAGGGGAGCAACATAACAAAATGCAGTATTGCCGAAGCTTACTGCATTATGTGATACTTTAGAATCTACTTAGAGCCCTCTCCAGTTTTTCAGGATCCTTGCTGAGAGGCAAGCATCAGCATACACTAATGTCATGCAATACAGAATGGCCATTCTGCTCCCTCCTGAGATCAACCCATTTATACATGCAACAGTCTCATCAGTCATTTTGACCAAAATAAATCCTCTTAGTTCATCATTCACCAAGACATCAAGTCCCTCTTTGGCATATTTCCTTCCAGAATAGGTATTCCCACCCTCCATATAATTTTCCAAGAAAGCTGTTAAGTAGTCCATAGCTCAGAACTTACAGTAAACTTACAGGCAGAGTTAATCAACAGTGATTTCCATTTATACTTCTGTTTTAAACCTACACGTGATTTGTACCAGCTTAGGCATGCACTGAAGTCCTTACCAAGAGTTAACTATTTAAGTATGGGACTGATGTTGGAATGTCCTGCATCCACACTTATGACTTCTGTCAAATTAGTAAACTCATCAAAAAAATGACACTGTAACAAGAAGTCTTTCCAAATAAGCCTTTAAAGTAATTATAAATACTTTTGTAGTTCTTCAATCCTGTATCAAGTATTCTGATATTTTTGCTCAGGTTGATGTTAAGTAGCAATCGTTGTATTATCAAGCAGTCTTATTCACAAGAGTAGAGTGTAAATCAGCGCATCATTAAATACAGCATGTTCCATTTACCCTTTTTCAACACTAATGCAACATGAAGATTCTTTCAGTTCTGCAGAATTTCTTCAGTATCCCAACACTTACTAAAACATTCAACATGGATGCCTTTTAAAGCTCCTTGTGAATTTTCAGCTTCCTTTTGCTGAAAGCAATGTACTTTTTTCCTCATCTTTTATACCAGCATAGTCACCCCTTTCAGCTATATATTTGTGGCTTTCTCGCCATTTACACAAATGGCCCAATTAGTATCTCAATTTTATTATCCACAGCCTTTTTCTCAACTGAGTTAGTGTGACACTGGTCTAAACTTTCAGGTGTTATTTAGTCACTAAAATCCATTTCTTTGAATATCTAGGCTGAAGTACATATCAGACCACTTCAGATTTTATTCTGTTTCAAAGAAATGTGTATTCAAGTCGCAACCACTTCCACTTATATTACATCTGAGATTAGTTCTGAACTCAGTTCTTCCCTCAATCTTCTTGATTTGCTGAGAATAGGACTAAGACAATATCCTAATCTGTGATATGAGAATTTGCATTCAGATATTGCCATCTATTCAAAGTTTGCAAAGATGGTCTCCTGCTGGCAGAATGAAATCTCTGGTATGCCACTTGTATTGAAGGCTTCACACACACACATACACACAACAGGCTAGTTAGTATTGCATCCAGGTTTTTAGTTGGATTTGACATCAGCAAACACATCAACATTTATTTTAAGTATTAATTGATCTTTTGGCTTTCAAGATCATTTGGTCCAATGGCTGGGGAAAGAGGAAATGTCATATTTGCCATGTGATGCTGTTCTAAACCTACACCTGTTTTTTGATTCTGATCACAGGAAACCTCTTTCCTAGTCTAAGAAATGCTAGTTTATAGGTACACAGGTTTAGAAATTAGTAATTCCATTCCATTGCCTCTTGTTTATTAGGCAGCCTCATCACACTGGGAGTAAGCAGATAATGAACTCCTCTTTCAGTCCTTAGTGCCTTGATTAATTTCATTCTTTACACTTTGAATCTCTGCTAAGCAGTGGTTTTTAGTCCTCGCTTTTCTATGATTTCCCTTGGCTTCTAATACAACAGCATTCAAACAAGTCTAGCCTAACAAGTCTAGAAAGTTGCTTCCCCTTCAGTGAGCTGGAGGCAAGTCAAATCATACAGTCTCTTTTCCACAAAGAATATAGACATGCATTTCATAGACCCAAGTCTTACAGAACATATCTGGCTAGCAGAATACTTACAGACTTTATTTTTAACTTTCGGTACCATTTGATGTGTAGAACATGAATGGCATCTAAGAATGTACCTTGTATGCGCTGCTTCTTTGGCAGCATTTAAAAATATTAAAAACTAGTTATATTCTGCAAAACTAAAGCCAGTCAGTTACTCAAGTATGGACTATCGTTGGTAAATCCTTGTTTATTTACTCCAGAGAACCTACTCAGCTGTTACAATCCTACCTGATACCCCATCCACAAGAGACAGAACACTAGCTTCTCAACCACCTTCTGACTGCTGACAAGGATCTCCCTTGAAGGGTGGTAACTGAACCAATCTAAGAGCTTTTCATGACCAGGCACTGAGCAACTCCCTGTTATAATATTCACTTGGATTGCCAAAGATCATCTGCAGTTTCCACGAATACAGAATGACCAGACATTTACTGTTGTATAAAATTCATACAGTCCTCCTTCCTGCTGCTCACAGCACGCTGGCTTCCTGGCTGCCCCCGCTTACACAGAATGCTGCTTTGTCTCTCATTTCCTCATTTTCTCTAGTCAGTCACATAATGGCCAGGTCCTTCCCTGGATGATGGTGTTTCCTGAGTCATATTGTCCAACAGTTCTTTGTCTTCTCCAGTGCTTTGTAGGCTGCGTACTCATCCTTTCGTGCCTCAAATCTGTTACTATAAAATCACTATGCTGCACTTACAAAACATTCCTTAAGCTCCAGCACAAAATACAGTATATTGCAGGTTTCCATCACTGTGCCACAGCTATTAGACGCAGAAAAGGTTTTGCCCATGACATCTACATTTTTCTCACAAACCTCACCTATTAGGTAAGATGCAAGATGGAATTCTTGGGACCTTCTTGATACTACTTCACTAACTTGGCAAATTGCCTTTGAAGAGCAGCTTACTAATTATGATTTCTTATTCAGTTTTCTGTTTACGTCTACTGAAGTAGACCTGAATGACTATTTTAATTACAGTTGAGATATAGGATGCCAGAAACATGTCTTGAGATCCAAAAATGTCATCTACTGCATCCTCCTGATCTACTAATTGTGTACACATGTGCATACTCCTGTGTGCATATAGTGCCACATTAACTTAGAAAGATTTCTTTTTATAGTACAGCTGCTCATTACTCATGTCTATTTTTATAATACTAACAACATACTACTTGTAGATAATAAGGCTTTGCATTACGTCTCACCTTTCTTAAAGCTGCCAGTAATCACTCATATGCTGCCCAATTCTCCTAAGGTTTCCCAAGGACCTTCGAGATGCACTGTCCAGGACCTCCATTCTGCACTATTTACATTCTTTTCGCTATTCAGGCTAGGGCAATTGCTAGCAGAAGGGCCATCTACTCCATTTCTGCTGGCTGCATACAGACATTGTACTGATAGCTAACACAGGTTGTATGCCTGTTGGTACTGAAGAGTGAAGCTGTAGATCATACGGATTGAGTTCAAATGACCTACAGCTTCACTGGCCATCAACTTCTGCTTTTCTTGGTAGAATTATATTGGTTTGAGCTACAGCCTGGCATCTGAAAGTTGGCGATTCCTAGGGTGATAGCCTGTAAAAACACATGTATGCTGCTTATATCACATCTGTGTACCAGACAGCAGGATTCCAAATCCTGAACCGTTAATCTGGTACCTTTTCTTCCCTTCCTTCTCCATACATATTAATGGGGAGAGAAAAAGTTAAAATCGACTAAGAGAGGCATACTTGTGTTTCTCTCACAGGGAATATAGATCTTCTTGGGTTCCTAAAAACTGGTCAAAACAGAGGTAAAAAAAAGGTTAAATTTTTCAGGTGAGCCTTTCAATATTTTCAATCTAGTTCAGAGTCTGGCCACATAAATGATTATGATGTCAAAACCAGAAGGATGACAAGCTGGGGTAGAGGAAGGATGCAAGCCTTTCAAACTGGCTTTGCCATTAGAAGAAAGGGATGTGAAATTGCAGCCTGAGATACCTGTTTTAAAGCAAACTGTCAAAGAACCTGATGTCAAAGATAACTGGCTTACATTAGATGTGCAACTCTGAGATGAGTAAATTAAGGGGGATGTGTCCAACTCTTAATAGAGGTTTTCAAACAGCTCCAAAGAAAAGCCAAGAAGGAGAACATGATGGAAATACATTTTACCTTCCAAGGAAACAACACTTCAAAACTGTTGTGCTCTTGTGCATAAATTTAGAGGAAGAAATATAATTGTTTTATTCTTTCAGAACAGCACTCATTATAGGGTTTTTCAATTCCAGCTTAAAAGGAGATATGTATGTGTGAATTCACACATGGAGATGTGACAGGCATAATTAGTCACCAAAAAAAGGTGAAGGAAGGAATAAAGCCTGTAAATGCAGTTTGGAAAGGGGAAGGGAAGAGAAGAGCTCCCTCAAAAGACTACCCGTAGCCTCACACTGCTGATGACTGTAAAATGCTGAGCACTGACTATTTTCTCATTTCATATTTTCATATGGAAATGTCAGTTCTATTACCTAATAGGAAATACTAATATCTTCAAAATATTCACATGGATCCTATTATAGCATTTTGTTAAGGTTGAAGCATGTTGTCTTTACTCTGTAATCTGCTCTGAGTTCACAGTTTGTAACAATGCAGCAAAATGGTGTAATACTCAGCTGAAGGAAAAGATTTGAATGTTTTCAAAACAGACTTTGCCATATTGAATGATTCATTTTGATTAAGTCAAAGCACAAATTTGGACCAATTTGGTTTGTGGAAAATGTTAAGATTTTGAGTCTTCATCATGATCAAGAATGAAACAAGGTTTCCAAAACCTATCAACCTACAAAACAGAGTAGTTAGATTTCGATCAACTCATAGGCTAAAATGCCAATAAAACCCTCTGTGAACCGCCAGAATCACCAATAAAATTAGGCAAAAGAGAAATAGGAGACTTCATTGCTAGACAGCTGCCTTCTAGAGGATTTTAAGCTACCAGCTTCAGGATGCCTCTGCAATCTGTGGCCTGTGGCAGGAGCTGTGTC
This sequence comes from Psittacus erithacus, assembly GCA_009867235.2. NCBI lineage: Eukaryota > Metazoa > Chordata > Aves > Psittaciformes > Psittacidae > Psittacus > Psittacus erithacus. The sequence goes on along the minus strand of WYDI02020871.1, from coordinate 5,655 downwards.
CCAGCCCTTCAGCTTCCGCGGCACAGCAGTGCAAAATTTTGCAGCAAAAGAGAAATCGTGTGCCAGCAAGTGAAAGAAACAGAATTTTGAGATACAGGTTTTGATTGAATTATTACAATGAATGTGGAATTGATCCTGTAGAATTCAATTTAGTAAAGAGAAAATTATTTTCAATTACTTGATTTCACACAACTTAACTGGGGAGAACAAAAGTGACTTTAAGCTGTCCTTAAGCTCCCTTTGATCTTTGAGGCTACTTAATGTGCTTTTCCATCCTTGTTTTACTAGGAAGAGCCTTAGAAATGCTCTGAACCACAGCTCCAAGAATCCCTCCAGGGCTGCTCTGCTCACAGAGGCTACCCAAGCACAAAAGCACATTTCCTGCACTTTTCTTTGAACTACTTTTGACACAAGGATGACGGCCAACAACTCTTGATCATTTAAGGATTCCCCTTTAAGAACTTAACCCTTGCACAGCAGCACAAATCAGCTGTAACGATGCTCCATACAACACTAAAAGCAGTTTTATTAGACACACAGCTTCCTCTGTTAACTCTTCCCAGACAGGAACAGAAGCTCCCACTGGAGCACTGTGTCCAGCAGACACTAATCAGGAGCAGGGTTCCCATTCCTGTTCTGCTATTAGCCCTGTGAGTCACTGTGTATAACAACACAGATGATGGGACTAACCTCTTGGAGAAGGTGCTTTCAGCAAAAGAAAGGGAAAATGTGATGCAAAGATTTGATTACAGTTGTCTTATCAGCCCTCCCTCAGCAATTTCCTTCTCCAAGACTTCAGGCTGTCAAATCCTACAAGCTTTTCTCCAATATTCAGCTTCTGTATTAATATGATAGGATTAAGGGGTTGGAAACCAAACCATAAACAGGAGATAATTTCATCCTTTTGCAATTTCGTATCAGAAACAGTGTGGTCTCCTAATATTATTAAAGTGTACCAAAAATCCACTCTGTGTTGAAGAGCACATGACAACTACATGTTGCAGTGAATTCTGCAACACTGAGAAGATATTGGTAGCAGAAGAGAAATGTCTAAAACTTGCATGTTCCCAGACTGTTTCCATGCTAATATTCAAAGCCCTGCACATAAACTGCATGCAAAATGCCTCTTAATATGGTTTTGCCTTGAAGAGGTATGCACAGTTGTGGCCTCACACACAGAGATCCATTTGCACAACAGTCTTCCCGGCAATGAAGCAAGAAAAATATTTTGCCACACCTACTTTCAGCAACATGAAGACACTCAGATATTAAATTAAATAGTTGACATATAAACCAACCAGCTCAATACATACAGCTGTTTCCAAGATGTGACAGTGACAAATGCAGCAGAAAAAAATGAAACTACCACTTTGAGAAAGCACCAGATGCCATGTTTTAAGATGAAAAATTTATGCTTAATCAAAAAAAGGTCAGTCTAATACATATAATGTATGTAAAGAGTAAGTACCCATTTCAGTTGATCATACCAATCTTTAAGAAAGTTGTTTGTATTTCCTGCTATTGGGCATACTGTATTTTCTCTTCTAAATCACAAAATCCTCCTTGTGAATCAGTAGCAAATATAAAACACTATGAACTTCCTCCTCTAGCTCCTTTCAACACCCTTACTAATGATTGACTGCTTTATTAAGAAGATTTGGCTATCTTTGCCTTTACTTATTGTCTTTAAAACAGGCTCTGCTCTCAGCTTCCTTTTAATGAAAAACAAGGAGGGAAGAAAGAGTTATTCTACCCCTACAGTAATACAAAAGAACAAAAAAGCCTACTAGTTAGCTGCTTTACTCACCTCTATTCACCACTTCTGAGACTGACTCAGAGATGAAGCTCATCTCAACACGAGGAGGAGCAAGGCATTAGGAGTCAGCAGCAGGTACAGAGAATAGAGTGTAGAATGAGAGAGATTTGCGAGAACCAAGATAATTCTCAATGTCCTGGGTCTAATGCTGGTACAGATCCGTTCAGAAATGGTACCTTTTACTACTGAGCTACTACTATTAACGTTCCTCCTGAAGTGAAACTTCACAGTAATAACATTGCAAACTGCATTTTCATGACTACAGTTTTGGCCAGAGTTCTCATTATGATTCATTGATTTGAAAGAGAAGTTCAAATGTGTCAAGGTGAGCTGAACAAATAGCATGTAATTGACCTGATAGTTATTACAACATATTGACCATTTACCAATTCAGACACACATGAAAAAAAAGAGGAGAATGCAAATGTTACTGCCTATGTGATGTCCTTACACCTAAAGACAAATGAACTGAGAAGGAGTTACACACTAACATGCTGGGAAACCAGAACAGCAAGACTTCACCAAGAATGCAGCCCAATTACTCAGCTAGCAGACACTGAACATCCGAATTTCCACAAGGAAGTCAACAGCAAACTTTAATGGATAGCAACTGTACAATTTGCATGGAGAACAAGTGTCTGGAATCCTTAAAAGAGAGTTCAGAACAAAAAAATTCTAAGTAAACTCAACGATGAAACAGATTTTTTTTGTTTCTTTGTAGCATCTTGAATGCTGAATACACTGGGATACATGGTGATAGTGACAACGACTCAGCGGCCGCCAAAGAAAACCTCTGGCAGCAGCAGATAAAGCCCACAACTGAGCTGGAAGGGGTCAGGACACAAGAAACTATGTGATCACAAAGTCCAAAGATAGTTGCTAGCACAAATGTAGAATGAGGCAGATTTGCATATTGCTTTGCCGGGTCACTTGCCTGATTTCCCACCTTGACCATCCAGTTCTGTGTTCTGCAAAGTGTCAGTGTGCTAGTCTGTGAATGAGAAGCTTTATCTGTATTGTTTTAAAAAGAAGAAAAATAGCAATAATCAGTAGGATTAGTTGTTAGCAGTCTCTTTCATCTGGCAGTCTTGCTATCTAGGAACGGGACAAAAATTGGCTTTTTATCAGCTCTGTCATGAAATTTCTCCTTTATCTCAGCTAGATTCACTGGCAAGCTTCCCACTCTTCTCACAACAGCATCAACAAGAGTTTGAGTAAAACATTTGACTTCAAAATATTTCACAAAGATACAGCTGCAATACTAGCCTTTTATGTCAATATGGAGAGGCATGCCAGAAAGGTAACATATCGCAGACAACGTATAAAGAATAAGGGGCATAAAAGTTCAGAGAAGCGGGAAAAAGATGTGGGTAACAAGAAACTTGTTATCTAAACACTTGTGTTTCTATAACCAGGAGAGGAATGTGAAAAACAACCAATGTTACCGTTCTATTTACTTTTTCCTTTTTTTTCTACTTGGTCACCCTCATGTGAAAACCACTCTGGGCTCTATGACTTCAAAGGGTAATATCTTGTATACAAGGAAAGATACATTCACCATTTGACTTGTAATTTAATATTCTGATAATGTTTTCTTTTAATGAAAGAGCAGAGAGTGTTTATTTGAAAGCTGGCTGCTGTCCACCTCTTTTTAAGCTACATGAGGTTGTGGTTTCTTAAAGCTGTGTGAAACATGGAGTATGAAATTCAGGAGAAGAGAAACCCTTAAGACCTGATGAACTGGGTCCCATTTTCAGCTCCTCAATTGATTATTAACTGGACAGGCATGGGCAGAAGCTCTGATCAGTAACACTTTCCATATAGACAACACAGATAAATAGGACCAGGCTCCACCCAGCGTAGAGGAAGGCAAAATCCCAGGGCAGAAGACCTCACATTCTTAGACAAGAGACAAGGAAGAAATGCCATGGCAAATAAAGTTGCATGGGGAGAAGAATAAAATATGCTAGGAGAAAAGGGACAGATGCAAATTTTAAAATGCCTTTTTTTTTTCCTTTTTTAAGAACTTGGAGAAACAAGCTATCAAACTGAGGCAATGTCCACTGTTTTGAGAATACATCACTGCGCTTCCAAAGTGAGCATACTGTCAATTCCTCCCTTACCAAGCAGAAGACTAGATATAGTACCTCCTGGAAACTACAGAATGACTGTTAGTGGTAAAGTATACTTAATAAAACTTACTACTACACTGTAGCAAAGCTACTTCTTTAGGTTCTCATTTGCAAGCAGCCAAAGCCTGTAGGTAGATCTTGGGGTAAACATGTAAGGGATTGCAAGACCTATGCCTTTTTAGAGGACCACTTGTATTTTGCCATAAAATACTGGCTTAGAATTATTTTGCCCAGAATCCCCACTCACCACTGTTTACTAAACCCGCTGATAATGGAAAATACACCACACATAATTATAGTGGCTTCCACATATAAAGGCAGTATCTGAGTATATACTGATACTTACAGTTCACACATTACTATAGTCTTTATCTAGAAGCATCACTGAGCATGCATGAGAATACACATGTGTGTGCCTGCATATACTAGTGACTGGGACTTGATTACATTCACTTTGTGCAAAAGAGAAGGTAATGAAAATGCGCAGTTATGCAGAGACTAATTTTAGTCATGTGCTCCATTCTTCTCTAACTGATGAATTTGACTTTTCTTGTAGCAATGTGATGCCTTTGTCAGAGTTAGGAAAGCCTGACTGATCATTTTTTAAAACTCCAGAAGATATTTTTATGGCCAGAAGCCTGGACCTTGGACATGCATCACTACAACTTGAGTCTCACTGGCAGTTTAGGAAACAGCTTCAGATTTCCTCAGTTATTTTCATACCACACTAGTGCAATCCCCATATCCTCACCAGCTGTTCTACCTGCCATGTGGCCCCAATGTGCCTGACAGACAGACTGGTGAATCAACAAGGGAAAGGCTTACTTCTGTGAAGGAAATAAGGAAAGGCAGGAAAAAAAGCAAACCAAAAGTCTATGTAGAAATGAAAGGGGTAAACAAAGGACTCAATTCCAGAAAGTTTGCATCCTTACAGGTGAGTGAAGTTTTTATATTGCATTTATATTAGAAGTTGCAAACACACAATGGGAAGATAGTAAGTCCACTGCATATTCTCCTTACCTCTTGCTCTTGTCTGCTCCAAAGAACTTACCCTACTCTTCTCAAAGGGCCAGAGATTGCACACTTCCTTATATGAAATAGCATGTGCCCCAAAAAGCATCTTTGGCAAAGCCATGCCAGATACTGCTAAAAGTAAGAAATTGAGCAGAAGTATGAATAGCACAGTCCAGAAGAACTATGCTATGGAACGAGAGCAGAGATGGTGACACAAACTTGAAGTGTAACAGATTTGCCCTCCCCTGGGATAATTCAGTTCTGAGAAAAGGATATATCATTACCAGGAACCTTAGGAACAGCCATCTGCATGCAGACTACAGCAGTCATAGGTAAAAATCACAGTTCTCTTCTTGACTTAAATCAAGACATTTGGAATCTGGCCAACACTATGTACTAAAAATGCTCCCCCCAGGAATACAAAAGGAGGAATATACAGGATACACTCCCCTAGACCATGTAAGAAAATGTCTCCTAATTTTCCAACCGGTTGTGAAAGTTTGGTTTAGGCCATACATATTGAAAATATTTATGGGCAGAGAGGAGATTCAGAGCAGCCCTGAGCAGAAGGACTTGGGGGTGTTGGTCAATGAGAAAATGAACATGAGCCGGCTTTAGTGTGCACTCGCAGCCCAGAAAGCCAACTGTATCCTGGGCTGCATCAAAAGGAGCGTGACCAGCAGGTCGAAGGAG
>WYDI02020869.1:0-17541 GCA_009867235.2 Psittacus erithacus | reverse complement strand
CCCCCAGCTTTATATGCTGAGCATGACACCATAAGGTCTGGGATATCCCTTTGGTCAGTTGGGACCAGCTGTCCTGGCTGTGTCCCCTCACAACTCCTTGTGCACCCCCAGCCACTCACTGGTGGGGTAGCCTGAGGAGCAGAAAAGGCCTTGACCCTGTTTAATGATGTTGCTCAGCAATAACGGAAACATCCCTGTGTTACACTGTGGCCAGTACAAATCTAAAATATACCACCAACTATGAAGAAAACTAACTCTATCCCAGCCATAACCAGCACATTATTTTACTGAATTCCCATCTTTTTCTTTGTTAATAAGAAAATAAAATATAATGAGGGCTATGAAAAAAAAAATAATGACACAAATATAAAAATATGTTTCAAAATAAATGGAACTGAAAAACTTGAGAGCTGAACCCACTTGTTCTGACCAGAGGATCCAACTAGTTCCAAAGTACAGAAGACTCCCTCTGAGCCTTCTGGCAGGCTAAGAACCCCAAAGAGGTGGTGGCACCTTAGGAATCCCTCCGTCACCTGAAACATTGGCCACCCATCTCCTACTGCCAGCATGTGCTTACACTTATACAGCATTTTGTTTAGCACATTTCCATGATTTTATGCTCTATTATTTTTTTATTCCTTCTCATACTTGTCCCAAAGGAGCAGCAAAGTAAAGCTGAAAATTAATCCCAATAATAATAATAATAGAAACCCCTTAAGTCTAGTCAGCTTTTGATTAGCAAAGCCTTTAGAAGACAAGGGGCTGTAGCAGAGGCGCTGATGCTTTGGCTATAAAGTAAATGGTCAATGTGCAAGTCATATTTTTCTGACTCTGTACACAAATACAAGAGCTAGAAACTTCTATTATCACTATTTAATTTAGTTACTTACTAAAAATCTGGGCACATTTTCATGGCTACCTTGCCAGCTGGTAGAGTAGCAGGCTGACTTTGAGAACTCTCACTGGTGACCCATATTTCCCAGAAAAAGCAGCAGGGATACAGCTCAGAAACAACCCTAACGCAGACTAATTTTTTAATTGGTTAATTTTAGGCCACATACTTCAAAATTATGTGGCCTCCTGCATTACTGATTACTTTCATGCTAATGCCTCATATCTGATGATGAACACCGGATTTTTTTCAGCAGTAACTACTGATATTTTTTGAGCAATAAAACATCTCTCTGTAACTATTCTCCTGCCCCTGCATATACATGTACAGTGAGCTACATCCTGTCCCTAAGCAATTAATTAATAAGAGAAAGCTAGCTACAGTTATTGCATCTCCATCTACTTTTATTTTTAAAATAACTCTATTCAATACACAGAAAACAGTTTTCAATCTGTGAGTACATAATTCAGACCAATACCTATTGAAGTATTGCACAGTATGCTCACGTACTTCATAATAACCTGTCAAAATCTAGCAGCTCAAACCTGCTAAGCATTTTCTCAAAAACTATACAAAATACAATCAAAAAGTCCTGTCTATTTTATTCCACTGCTAAAACATTGCTCCTTACTGTGACTTCACAACCAAAGTTATGCTGGTAGCATTTTCAAATATAAATCGAACAATACTGATAAAATATTTTTTGTTGGTTTTCCAAGTTTTAGAGAGTTCATCTAATAATCTTCCACTTACCTCTTCTCCCAATTCTACAGCTGTATTAGAGGCATATCCTTGGACACAATACCACACTGCTTCATTATATGCAGATAGTATTTAAACACACAGGGAGGCATGCATTGCACTTACGGAACTAAGCACATTAATTAATCCTCAGCATAATTTTTCATGTACTGAAGCAACGACCACACTCTGATGGATATTTCCAGTGCTCTTTCAATTAATTTATATGAATATACTTAATACAATTTCCTAAAAAGTCTTGGTTTTCATAGTCTGACAAATATAAATCACAAGAGGGAAGAAAAAAAGCCAAAATCTAGACACAGCATGGCAGTAGCATTCATGAGCTTGAATTGCCCATCACAGACACACATCTCTCGCTACTGATAAAATAGGAAAGGTACTGAATAAACACAGGGCAATGCTCTGAACATGCCCAGCGGGCACCCTAAAGCAGAAACCCTGTTTCTGTACTGTACCTGGGTCTCGAAGCCCACCTCGTGCACACTTCAGGGTGAACAACCAGCACAAACTCTACAAGACTCTTTCAATGCCTGTTGCTGAAGAAAACAGCCCAAAGCACCTGCCAGGGATCGTGGTGATTTCCTGTATTCTTTCATGCTTTTAATTCCAAAGTCATGATTCATTAGTTTAGTCTATATGTATAAAAATAGATACTTGCTACCTCCCTACCAATGCTTGGGAATCCATTTCCATAAAGCACTTAATCCATGTGGGCAGGAAGGTACATCTGCAAATTACTCCACTAACTTAAATGACATACTTTGAGGAGCAAAGTGAAGGCCTAAGTAGCTAACCTAATCTTTCATTCATAGACCGTCTTTTCACTGGAGGCATCCCAGACCATATTAAAATCCCCAGAGGATATCTACAGTGAAGATGGCAATCAACGAACATTTTCCTCAAGGGCTGGCCTCATTTACTTATTAACTTCCTTGATAAATATTACAACTTTATAACCTTTCGTGACACACTCACTAAAAAGAGGGTATTTTTCTGTCAAATCTTCTGTAGACAGTATCAAGCTTATTGCAAAGTGACTAATACCAGAAAAGTCACTACAAAGACTGATGACACAACACCCTCAACTTCCATCAATGTGCATTTAAGTCGCACATGCTATGTTTCAAATGATATGTTAGTTTAAGATTACAAGGCCCAGACTTCCATCTGTGTGTGTGCCGTAAACCTACCCATGAAGTCCTGTGCCCTTGTTATGGACAGTCAGAGCCATGCATGATTTCTAAGAAAAGTCATCTTGGCTCTTTACAATATCCTGAAGAGCAAGTGGGAGCAATTCATACATCTACCTTCAAGCAGATTGACACAAGCCAACAAGCACTTAATTCTCCATTTCATTATCAGGAATAAATGCAGTGGTACCAGACCATTTTACAGAAACTTGGTCTTGATTTTTAGGAAACATACAGACCCTGTCACCTGAAATTTGTTCAAAAGTGCATCATCGTTCCAAATCACTGTAATTTTTAAATAGCAACTGGAGGTAGCACATACATAGCTTGAAACACAGAGAGAAATTTAGCAGACAAAAAAAACTGTATAGGCATGTTATGTTCCTATACTTCTAATAAAGCTTGATAGTATGCTTCCAGGATTAAATTCTTCGAAATACCCAATTTCTAAGACAAAAGTTATCATGACATATAAACCAAAGAAGATTTATTAGTTTCATTCGAGACAGTATATTGGTATTTTATTAGTACCTCAAACTGTGTGAAACGCTTTCTACCTGATATCCAAAGAAGACCATCCACCACATATCCTGCATGGCATGACAGCGATCGATCAAAGGACTGTACAAAGGTCCACTTGTTCTTCTTGGGGCAATAGCGTTCCACTGTAGGTAAGACCTGACGTAATTCATTCCTGCCCCCTACTGCATAGAGGTACTCGTCCACTGCTCCCAGCACAAAGTGTTCCCGACAGTTCTTCATTGGAGCTATCTCAGCCCAAGAGTTAGTGCGGGGGTCATATCGACAAGCAGTTCTCACCGCACAAGTGCGCCCTGTGGAGTGCTCTGCCTCTCCACCAGCTACAAAAAGAAAGTCTCCCATGATAGCAACACAGTGGTGGCTTCTCCCTACAGGCATAGGTGCGAGCTCACTCCAGTTTGCAATCCCTGCGATATGAACGTTCTCTTGATCTACCGGATTGAAGTAGCGCAATTCCTTCACTTTACAGATTTCACGTTTTTTCCCACCAATAATATAAAGAGTGTCTGACTGGAAGCGAGGTTTTGTCCTTCTGGTTTGCCAGACTGGCTGTGCATAGACACTCTGGTGGTAAGCCAAGGCCTCATTAACAAGAGCTGTTGCAGTTTCACTAGCTTGGACAAGAGGATGAGAAAGGGCTACGGTATGCAGTGTATCCACATCCATAAGGCCAAAGCGGACATACTGGAGAAGTTCATCCATGTACTGGTAGCGGCAGTTGTGTTCCAACCACCTCACAGCCAGCTAAATGTGGGGGGAAGGAAGGGAAAAACAAGACACCAATTATTTGTGTACACTTCTGTCAAGATTTGGTCTTTTGAAAACTGCTTGCATTCCGAGAGCTGCTGTATACTTGCCTCAGTAGTGACACCTATCAATACAAAAAGCAGTTATGAAAGCATGTGAGTCACCATAAAATATACTTCCTAAAACTCTACCTATAATATACATAAAAGCATTGCATTGCTCCAGTTCCACTGAAGAATTTCCACAGCATTAGCAGATCACAATACTGCTATGCAATACTCTTGCATGCAAACTGTTAGTAATGCTGTAGGAAACTACAAGATCCCAGAATCAAGCTGCAGGAGCAATAACATTAATGTAGGGACTATGTGATCACTGGAGACCATGGGCACACTAGAAAGAAAAAGAAGATTACCATTAGATGGTCAGAAAGAAAAGCCTTTCCTCCTTTCCATCTTTCATTCTATTTTTGACAAAATATTGAAGGAATATAACAAAATACACACTGAATCCTTCAATTTTATTTTTTTTTCCTTCTTAATTTATTTCATTCATAAAGTGGAGAGGGGTGTAAAGAGACCATAAATTAAGCAGAGAAGAGGCTCTACTGGTTGGGACTGACAGCAGCAAGGAAAGACTCTAAAACAGTTTAGCAATTACAGCTGGTATTAATAGCCAAAACTAAACATACCTTTTAAATTACATAAAGTATATCAAATCCAAACAGGCTTTGAGGCTAGTAAGGGCCTAAACCATTTCAAGAACTGTTGTATAAGTTATTATTGAAAATGTTCAGCGATGAAGCTACTCAAACTTCCTCAGGAAAACTATTCCCATGCCCAGCTATCACCCCAGACAGATTTTCTAGTTCGCTATCTTCATTTCCTTCTCCATCTCTGATGCATTTTAATGTGCGTGCTGCACTTTCCTCTTCCCTGAATAAAAAAATATCGCAATCCATCTTGGGTTACCTTTTCTAAACCCCTGTTGCATGGCTCACAGTTCTCTGTTACTGAAAGAAAATGTCCCTCTTTCTTAAAGTCTGATGGAGGAAACTGGATATGAACTTTCTCTTAGGGCTGGAGTAGTAGTGAACAGATTAGAAGGATCTCTTTGACTGTGACAATCTATTGCTATTCTTGTATATACATCACTACAAAAGACTGCCAGTGCACAATGACATTGCTCCTTCACATTTATGCTTATGGCTGAGTATTATTTCTACCTCTTTTTCTGCAGGACTTCCACGAAGTGTTATGCTTTGTCTGTCATTACTGAATTCTACACTATTTCAGGCCACTTCTCCAATCTGTAAAGATCATTCTCAATCTTAACTAAAAACTGCATGAAGACCATTCCACCTTCTGATTGTCCAAAACCATAAACCCCGTATTTTTCTTTCATCCAAGTCATTAACAAAGATGTTGACTAGTTATGGATGAAGACAGACTCCTCTACTTGGTACTTCATTTCATCCTGTCAAAGAACTTGTGGAGCAAGAGTTCCTAATTAGCTGTGCAGTAACAACAATTTCAGCTAAAACTTACTGCCCTGTACTGGTCATGGGAATGTCACAAAAAGGAGCTGAAGAGAAAGGCTTCTGTTACCCATGACTTTTATATACGTGTAGTCTATAAAATCTACCATTAATTCTGTATTCTGTCAGAGAGGGAAGCCTACAAACCAAACCCACCTTCTTAAGATTCATTTGAAATACTTTTTCTTCACTGTTCTATTCAACCCTTGTGAAACAAAGAATGAGGGCATAAAAAATTGCAACAGTAGTTCACAGTTAAACGTACTGAATTTCAAAATGTGCATTAACTATATGTGTTTAGACTTGCTAGTAAAAAAGGTGTTAATTAAATACATTTGAAAGTGTTTATGGACTTGAAATCATTGAGCATTATATTCATATGTTTTAAGTCCACCAGATCCATGTGGCAACTGTCTTCTACTGAGTGGTTTTAGGCAACTCCCTGCTCCATGCCTTGGGCCATTTGAATCGTTCCTTAAAGTCTTCAGAAGCCCTTAGCTCTCATCATTGACTAGACACTTGAAATCAAAGCGAAATTCCAGCTACCTTCATCATAATGAAGACCTCAAATGAATTCATACCAACTGAATGAGGTGTGAGTTGCTATATTAAAAGAGAGCAATTTACAGAACCTGAGTTCTTATCTGTCATCACTTGCATGCAGCAGATTAGTTTCTTTTCCTTATAGTTCATACCTTCATTCACCTCTAAAATGGCATCATGGAAATATCACCTGTGCTATAATGACAGACTCTCCAAAGGCATTACAGACTCTTAATGGCATGCACCAATGTAAACATTTGTAAACTCTTGTCCTTTTAGAACAAGAGGTAATGGACTCAAGCTGCAGCAAGGCAAGTTTAGATTGGATATTAGAAAAAAATTTCTTTACTGAGAGGGATTTCAGGCATTGGAACGAGCTTCCCAAGGAAGTGGTGGAATCACCAGCCCTGGAAGTGTTCAAGAACCATGTAGATGAGACCCTCAGTGATATGGTTTAGTGGTGGACTTGGCAGTCCTGGGGTGATGCTTGGACTTGATGATCTTAAAGGTCTTTTCTCAATCTAGTTGATTCTGTGATTCTATAAACCAGGTCTTGATAACTACAAGGCTTTTGAAGGAAATTCAACATTAACGCCTGCTAATATCTTAGAACTTCATCCTTCCTCTTTTCTTTATTGTCCACCCTCTTACCCCCCAAGAAATACTATATAAACACACAAGCAACACTACATAAAAAACCACAGTATCTGCATTCATTTCTGCATATGGAATGTGTGATGATCTGCAGTAGAAGGGACAGATGTTGCATTAGATTTTCTCTGCTCCATGAAGTTGGGCAAAAGCAACTTGGCTCATACTGAGTTTGGTCTGCACGGAGAATATTCCTGGAGTTGTAAAATTGTTTCACTGAAACCAATAACGCTTAATGTTTCTCTAAAATCACAGAATTTCTAAACCACCACAGTGATGGTGCAAAGGGATTCTGGTGGCACTCATAGAACATGTACAATCTATTCCCGGTCTTGAACCAAAACTTTCTCAATCCTTTTCTACATTATTGCATCCCCACTCACCTGTCCTGCACCTTTATGAAAACTTTTGAATCCTTCACAATTAAGTTTATTGCAGCTTACAATTATAATTATTACAACCCTCTACATGCTGCACTTACAGATATCTTTGGTATACCCTGGTTCCATCCTTCCCTTCTGACAAGCAACTGCAACAGGGAGGGTAAGGTGAATTCCAGGCTGTCTTTTGTGTAGGTTGCTAGCGGCTCTTACAAGACTACCTGTTCAAGATCAGTTTGCAGTGCAGTACTGCATTTTACTATATTAATTTAGAAGGTGGGGCTAAGAAACCTGCACATCACTATCACCTGGACGGTCTGTCAGAATTTGTTAATTAGTAGAGAAGTTCTACCAGGTCTTAAGGAGGCATCTGAGGTCTGGGAATGACAATGTGATTAGAAGCTCCTGTCCAACTCATGCTACTGTTTGCACAGTTTGACAACAGTATCCTGCGTGACCCACATCTAATCCATGGCACTACAGGGCAGAGAAAAGGCCTTAAGAGCTAAAAGCTATGATGTTTTCATCTCCTTGTCTTGCTATTGATAACAATGACTGTTACTTGATTTTAAATGCCATAAATTCATTTTGGGAAATTCCTTAATAATAATGGCTAGGAATTTAAGCTACAAATGTAGGTATTTTTATGTATATTCATAGAATACAGGACCAACTCCTAAATTATGACACAATGCTATGGAACAGGTCATATGGTTTTAGGGACACTCAAACTGAGACTTAGGCTTCTACATTTGTTATGCAGCACACACTGTTACAGTGCTCCCTAGCAGAACATGGTGTTTCACACTGTGGAGGCATGGAAAAAAATAGTTATCCATGTGGGTGATATTCTAGTCATTGGACAGTTTGGCAGCTACTGGAAGGATGGAGAAGTTTGAAAGAAAGAAAATTAAGTTCTCGAGTTTTTTTGCTTATAGTAGAAATAGTCACTGAGAGACTGTAGTACAATTTGAAATTTCCTTCAGTATAAAGGAGGAAAATATAACTTCCATGAACATATGGCAGATTTGCAAACTTCCATGTAACATATCAGCAAACATCTGTATATTTATTAACACAAGTTCTACCACCTTTAATCAGTTTTTGTTTAATCTAGACTTAGAAACCTGGTATCTACATAGAAACCCTCAAATTCACCTCCATCTACACACTAATTACAGGACCTATTTTTTAGCCTCTCTGGCAGTACTGATTAGCAACTATAATCAGTATTGGCAAAATAAAGCCATTATACACTTTATGACACTGCAAGGAAAGACATTCGGGCTTCTCTAAGGAGATATCAACAGCACTTGAAATTACAACTGTGTTTAAAACACAAACAAGCGAGCAAAAAAAAAAAAAACAAAACACCACAAACTAGAAAGCAACAAACCAGCAGAGACCATCCATAATTTTGAGGTTTTAAAATATTTGTATCACTGCTAAATAATTTACAAAAATGAGGAACGACTCCTACTCCTACTGCCATATAGGCAAATTCTGTTTAAACTGTTAGAAGCTTCTTTTCTATTAATTTTAATGTGTGAGTGTGAGAAAATAGGAAGCTACAGCCTAGTGCCTATATCAACTTTAATAAATAATATATTTTGCCATATTCATCTTCTAAACTAAGCAAATGACAAAAGTAGACCCCCAGAAGGACAGGATTTTCAAATCAGATTAATTCTCTTACTCTAAAGCCTTAACCCAAGGGATTTTTCTTCTCCAAGGTTACATTACATTACTTGATTTAGCAATGGACTACATTCTCAAAACAGCAGAAAACAGATGGAAAAATATATTGTGGCACAGTTGGAGCACACTTCTAAGCACACCTGCATGTTGGATTGTGATTTCATTGCATTTCCAACAGCTGCTTCTGCTTCCAGTAGGGTACTTCAACAGTCCAATTCACATAGCCTCGGAACATCGGCCTTCCTCCCTGCTGTTAATGAAGCATGTACCACACACATGCCACAGCCGGAGAGGACACAGATTAAAGCTGAATTAAGAGTTTCACTCCTTTTGAAGATAAGTAGTTACCTGATCTTTTGGGCTGCTAGCTATCCCAGGTACCACGAGAGCCCAGCATGCCTGTGTCTTGCCCGTTCGGCATCCCCCTGCAATCCTTCTCATGCCACTTTGCCAGGAAATGTACCAGATCTTCACTTTACATCACAGCAAGTTTGCTAACCAGAAAAACCAAGCTGCTTTGTGAGTGCAAAAAGCTTGACATACTCATTTAGACCCAGGTTTGCTTGGGAACTGCTTTAAGTCATAAACTCAGTGTCAAGGAAAGTTTCTGTCCACAGTGCTTTGAGACAAAATGCTCCTTTAAGCCTGAGCTCTGTGAGAGGCAAGGGTCATGGGAACTCCAGTGAAGTTATCTTGGTCTGCTCTTCTGTCAGTGTATTCATGTTCTAGCCTCACAGACTGCAAAAGAATTACACTCTAGTTTATACCACCTAAGGTCCCAAATAACTGAAATGAAGCCAAAAACTGACAGTAGGGGGAAAAATCAGGGGTTTTGAGTTTGGGGTTTTTTAGCAAAAACAAGTAAAAGGAAACATTACCTTTTATGAAGTTTCAAAACAATGAACTCACACTGTTTCATTAAAGCAAATGGAAATATTAAATACAGTAACATAGTGAAGATTCTCATTTTAGGAGAAAGGACAATTCTAAATATGGAATCACAAGTGGAGGGATGAGTTTTCCTGGACGAGATCAGATGTATTCAACATGTATTGCCTGATTCCTGCATGACAATCTGATGATGATATATACACTAGGGAAAGAGAAAGAACATTTTTCAACATAAATCTCACCTAAGCAGTCCTTCTGTGCTTAACATAAGCAAAAATGTTTCAGAAATTTAAAAAAAAAAAAATCAAATTAATATCTTTATATATATGTATATGTATAGCATACTGGAAAATGCCATAGAACTGCTCCTGTTGATAAATAAGCCCAAGAGAGTCATGAAAGCAACACAATAGCTACAGCAATCACTTTAAGACACTAAGGGAACTTCAAAAAGCAAAACCTAGACTTAACTAGTTCAGTATATGAACACTAGAAATATGTATTTTGGAGCTAAACTCATACACGATTTGATCTTTAGCTGAATTTTATCTAACTCAGCAAGCCTTAGGTGTTCCAGACGAACGTCTTGCCACAAAACTGCTGTCACTCTCAGCTGGCTATTGTCAGTACCACCTGGCTCTTCAAATCTCAAGTCCAGGAGCAGAATCTATGGATAAACCAGGACATTTACTAAAGCTCTAAACCAAAGCCCACTGAAGGCTATGGAGGATCTTTCACCTTTTCAAACTGAACGCGGTTTTACAAAGGGCCTGAATTTGGATCTCTGAAGGGTCTTAGTCCTCCTCTGTCTCTTCAGAGACGACAAAGCATATTTTAAGTAAAGTGAACCTAGTTGGCCTGTATCACCCATTTAAGAATAGAAATATATGGGTGAAGAATTGTTGCTGGGAAAAAACCCAACAAACAAACCAACCACACACACACTTTTTCAAAGCCACAAGTTACACATGAACATTTTTAGAAGTTAGCAAGTAACCATATAGCACAATTTCCTTGTAATTGAATCAATCAGGTACTACTTTACAGTTGTGGGCAGCATGGAAAATAAGTGGCTCAAGCCTAGATGCAGGAGAGCCTTAAAGATAGAAATCTTTTTCTTTTATTTTGAATTAAAAATGTGCATAAAAATAAGACTGTAATGAGCTGCATGTAGAACAATCAAAATTATGAGGTATTTGCATTTCTTTTGCACCTTGAGCCAAACAACTACAAAATTATGCATAGGATTCTCTCAATCTGAACACAGTAAATATTAATAATCTCTGAATCAGCAATGAAATACCTTTTGCCCCTGAACCCTGAAGAGAGACTTTCCAATTCAAAAAGTTGTAGTACAGTGACTGAGACCATATTTACAAGGCACCGAGCTGAGGCATACGTGTGTAGCCTGTGAAAATAAAGCTCTGCCATCCCCCACCCCCTTTACACAGAGACATTTTAAAATTACCTGTTTGTCAGTTTTACAAATGTGTGTCTACATAAGCAGCCCCCTCTGTGGCACTGTTAGCAAGCAGGCATGCTTTCATTTGCACATTCTGATTTTACAATCAGAATTAAAACATTTGCTCTGTTCAGGGTGAGTTGATAAACAGGGATTTTTGGATTTCTTCTTTCTTTTTTTTTTTTTTAATGTGAAAAATGAAAGAAAAATGTTCCTCTAGATGTATTACGCCTTTGGGCTCCATTTGAGGGAAGGGAAAAAAGACAGAGAAAGCTACTGTGAAGGTCACAGAGTGAAAGAACTTCCTCAGGGCACAGAATAAATTAAATCCCAAGGAAAAAATAAAATGTGATTTCCAGACTGTGAGGCACAAACTCAAAATGACAATGATTGACAGCCAAACTATATCCGTGCAATATCGAAGACTGCACGTTCTCATTTACCTCAGTGTAGCCAGCAAACGCCCATTAAACATCCGTCTGATGCCCAAATTAACCTTCTTGGCAAACTGAAAGAGGCACAAACTATCATAATCAACCTTTCATTATCACAGCAGCCTCTAGTTAAAGGGTCAGAATAATTGTGCCATCAGAGCCCTGATTGTTTTCAATCAACAGACGACTGGAGTGACAGCTCAGTGATGGAGTAGTTTGATGAAACCGCACCAGGCCTAATCAGAGCAGATGAAAGGAAGGCATGATTGGTGCAAATGAACAGTCGTGCCTCTCTTTTTCATTTACAATCTGAAATTACTCTTAAATTTACAGGGTTTTTCTCCCTTATGAGTACCTCTGAAAGAATGTTTGACTTATTATGAGTTCTGACAGTGCAGAGTTATAAAACACAGGTAGGGTTTTCAGCACAGGCTTTAAGTGGGTATTCGGCATAATTTTAACAAATTCACTCTTGAAAAGCACAAAATTACTAAAGACTTCCAATGACCTAACCTTGCAGTGCTGTTTGATTAGCAGAACAATTTGTCACGGCTCACATTCTTCATGATAAGAGAAGATTAAAAAAAATTGGGCAAGGATCTCTTGCAAATGTTTTCTCTTAGCCAATGTATTTACTGCGTTACCACTCTCTCTCTCTTTCACACACATACAAGAAAAAAATTAAAGAACAGTGCATTAATAACCTTTTTCCTCTTAGTATGAATAATGGAATCCAAGCAAGGGATTGTTTGGAGATGAAAGCAGAGACCAATTATCATGCTACTGACAGCATCAATATTTAGTTTTCTGGTGGGCTGTTCATTCCCACATTTTAAAGGATGGGAAATTAATCAATCTCACTAGGTGTTTCTTACCATACTCATCAGCACAGAATCAGAGTGCCTCACAAATTAATGAGGGGGGAGGAGAAGAAAAGTTGGGGGCTGCTTAGACATTTGGAAAGAATGGAAGATTCAAGTTTCCTGCATTTCCCCAGCTACAGATCACTTCCCCTCCCAGCCTCACCCAATTCCAGCCACAAGGCTTCCCACCCTCATGACAACACTGTACAGAAGGTGAAGTAAATCAAAAAAACCTCTTTGTACCTCTGAAGAAAGCAAGGAAAGATAAAATATGCATCCTTCCAGACCCAACCATAGTCACTGGCATCCTGTCACAGATCCACAGCTTCACAGATTGACAGGGTTTGGAGGACAGAGGAATCAGACAATAGGCTCACGTAACAGAGAGGGAAGCCAAGTATAAATGAGTTATGACTTCAGGAAATACATGGCCCAAAAGGAAGATTAGAGAACGCCAAGGTCCATTAGATATCGAGAATGAAAGTTTATGTCCCCTGATCTCCTTTTAGTCTCTGCAGAAGTTGCATTTGATTTGTCCAGAGTACTACTTTAGAAAGTTCTTGGCCTGGTAAAGAAAAACTCTTGGCTGGGAGTTTTGCTGTTTTGGGATCCACATGACGTCAAGACGACAACTTACAACTTTCAGAAAACCAGCCCTGCAGGGTGTAAGCCACATTCCATTGATCTTCCAGCACTGAATAACTTGCAGCAAGCAGAGCTGTTGGCCGAAGACTATCTAGCAGCACAAATGATGCATTTCATGATACTATACTGCAATTAAAATAGAGGTACATAATGCAGCTGTATTAATAGCAAATATGTATCAAAATTAATGGCATTAAAGTGATTCAAAATGTATTAAAAATGCTTCTCAATTTTTCTCAAGTGCTGGTAAGATCTATCTTCTTAAAGCACTTAAGCCATAAAGCATCAATCACCAGTTCCCTGATTTCCTCACAGGGCTGCTAGACAAAGATACTGTCTAGAACAATCTTCAGTGCTAGACACACAGTCTTCACAGGTCTTCAACAGGTACAAGAAACCTACATGTCTTTGGCAGATTTCCTTGTCATAATTAAACAGCTCCATTAGTAACAGTTTTAATAGCTGTATTTCCATCTCAGAAATTTTTAATAAATGTTTCCACACAGCATCCTTGTGAGGAAGGAATCATTCTTCATCCCAAAGACAAACTATCTACCAACCAAATATAGTCCATTGCATTCTCAGTCCAGTGCTCTTCTGCAAGCTTCCTTCCTCCCTGGTGCCACATAATGATACTGGCCTTCTCAAAAGGGACATTATTTTATCAAAAAGGTTGTCAAAGAGACATTATTAGTTTCATTTTTTATGTAGGTGTTTCCTATGAAACACACAGAAAATATCAGTTTTATCATAAGAACAGAATGTACACTTTTCAAAACTACATTAATATATATCATTATCTATGGTAATGAACCATACTATATTAAATCAAAGAGTTACTATAATGGAAAACTTCAACTTTTAATCTACTCAAGCTCAAAGTGAAGTAAGGTAGGGACAGAAGGTAATCTCTCAGCTGTTGTAAATTATCACAGTTCATGGAAGTTTGCCATTTTACACCTTCTGAGGAATCTGAACTTCAAAATTATACAGCACTTTCCTTCCAAGTATTTCAAAGCCATTTATAAGCAGTAAAACTTGAGCTTCTCACAGAAAAGTGTACATTTCAACCATTTTCCCAACATGGGAGCTAAAAGAGAGAAAAATTAAGTGATATGACAGAAGACAGCAATGGTACAGCTGACACAAACAAGATCTTTTGTCCCCTCAAGCTGTCCACAACACAGTCTCTTTACTCAACTACCAAAATCCTGGAGATTTCTGTGCTCCATACCACAGACTGAAGCCTAGTGAGATGCAAGGATCTGAAACTGAGAACAAAACGGATCCCTAAATATCACCTGACAAAAGCATTTAAGATACCTTTGCAGCTGAAAAGTACATCTATATATGGGCTGCATTTTTTCTTAATCTTATTGGGGCAGCAAAGACCAAACTATCCTGCACTATGCTTCAAGAGAAGTGCCTTCTTACGTGATCAAGTCTTCAAACCATGGAGTAGCTTCCTCTACAGTCATTTGGAGTTTCTCTACAAAGGGAGATCTACAGATGTGTTTTTTACACCTAACTCATTCTACTCTGATGGAAGGAACAAGCTAGGCCCAGTACAATCCCTAGGAATGAACTCCGTATGTACAACTGTGTGTTTAAAACTTTTATGAGCTGTGTGTGCTCCCTGTTGCAAAACACTTTACAGCTACCCCACTACTGACAACGACTCTATTTTCCTATGCACTGAAATGACTACCACACCTGGGAGTGTGCACAAATAAAATAAATGAGCTGGGATTGCTCACACTGGAAAGGCTCTACTTACTCCTGCAATCAAAGTAAATTTTGTTTTAACAAGATCATCAAAAATGAGTGTGGAGGGTGACAAGTCTATCCAAAGCAAAGCAATAAAACCAAAATGAAAATATGGCACCCAGAGACAGAACCTCACTTTTTCCTTTCAAACAGGTTCAGCCACAGACAGTCAGAAACAGAAAGCAACCCTCTGAATCATAAACATTCCTAAAACATAGCTTCATAGCTCTGAAAACCTACGTAGCCTAATATATCTGATTGTCTTTAATAACTGGATCAAAGGGCAAGAAGTTCCAAGGTAACAATTTCTTGCCATCCATTTTCTAATGCATCACAAAATGCTCAAGTTCAGACCCTCCACCATTTGTCATGATGGTCAAACCAACATTGCCAGGTGCTTTATCTCTGCTAAGCTTTTCTGAAGTTGCAATGAAAATAAGCTTATCTCTTCATAAACACAGCTCTCTAACTAGGACTCCCAACTGTGACTTGATTTCCATTTAAGGAGATCAAAGTTTATGATGGCATTTCTCTTTTCTCAGAGTGAGGACAGAGCACATGGGAGGTGGAAGAAGAGACATTTCTCTCTTCTTTCCACAGCAGCCATCATTTAAAAATCTAGAATTGCTCATTTCATTTTTAGAGGAAACATTCAGGCTGACATCAAATGCACTGAAACTTTATATAGCCACATTTAGCATTAAAATAACTTGCATGTACATAATTATAAGTGGAAATGACAATCTTTCACCATCCAATACACATAATTTTTATTGCTATTCCTCTCTTGTTATTTTTCCCCCGAAATACATTTTAGGAGTGGCTCTCTACACAGGTAGGAATCTAAAAGCTTCCATAAGTAAAAATTGTTACAGAATGAAATAGGCACAAAATCGACAAAATTCAATAAAAATGCAATTCAGCTATGTGGAAATTAGCCTAAATGTTTCTTGAATGTAGCAAGATTCCTATTCCTTTCTTCCCTATTGTTAGGGTATAATTTTCTATGGATTTAATAGGTAAATCCAACAAATCACATAATTATGTATCATTTTCTATAATAATCTTGACAACAGCTATACAGGACTTGTATGTCATTAATACCTTAAGTCACACACAAAAACGTGCATCAGAGTACATAGTCCCCTTAGTTGGCTTATATATTCGTATGCTTTCAACATGGCATGTTACTATAAAATCACTGAGGTCAATTTTTCCAAGTGAAATTACCAGGTGGTTTTATGTTACTATGTTGTGGGGTTTTTTTAAACAAGTGATATCACCAACACTTAGAACAAACTAAGCCCTCTGAAGAGGACAGTGCTTGCTTACCCTTCTGGCTCTCACAGACAAAAGCTATCCGAGTGTCTTCTACTTTCTCCCAGTCACTTCACCCCCACAGTTATCAAACATTAGCCACTGAAGTCCACATTACACATTAGTAAACCTGATTCTTCAACTTTGAACTGCTGCTGGAACCTCATTTTGGCATGAATGGGCCCACTAATATTAACTGTGGGAACATTTAGGCTTTTTCCTGTCAGCAGACAATTTACTTCTGCCTTCTCAAATCCCATGAAGAATATGCTTCAGAGGACAGCAAGACAACAAAGTTACATATGTATTTTAGGAGTTGGTGCTTTTGGCTGATTTTTCACAAACGGGTATCTTTTCCCCGTTGCTTTTTAAATACAAAAAGAACAAGCAAGTACACTAGCTGAACCTCACTCAGCTTTTCTGAGAACAGAACAGCTTCCCTTTCAATCAAATAACATTTTCTTAATTATGTCAATTTTGTTGATTTTGATTTAATCCCCATATGATGGGCTTCAGATTAATGCAGGACTCGTATTAATTTTTAAGTGATAGGTTAATTTTTCAAAATCAACTAATTGTCCTAAGAATGTTATTCATTTTAAAAAGAGACTTAAAGACTCACAGCCACATTTATAAATGCATTTACTATCCAAAACGTACCTTATAAATTGGGAACATCAGAGCTTTTCTACAAGATTAAAACACCTTTATTATTTAAACTGACTAAAACATCTGAAGCAAACTGAAACAACTGCAGCTGCTAAAAGGTGAACCTCATGAAATTCAGACCTCTATGGTTTCACACAAATGTTAAAACAGGCTCCACCCTAAGGAGCAGCTTGAAAGCTTTTCAGCACAGATTCTCACTTCAGAGACTGATCTTTCTATGTGTCATTACTTTCCCACACAGACCTCTAGCTTGGAAGCCACCTGACAGTGAGGTTTCTTAAGATCTTTCTGACAAATGTATTTGTTGTAGTTTCTCCCATTTCTCCCTGACATGAGGGAGTCCAAGGCGATCAAAGGAGTATAAGGACCCCTTTGTCGTAAGGCAATGAAACCCCCAGCTCTGCAGCTCACTCACACATCTGGAAGCTGCCAATGGCTGCCCTGTTGGAATTAGCAAGGACATGCAGGAATGTTATGAAACAAAGATGGGCACAAAATTGCTAAATGAAATGTAAACCTTTAGAATCAGTTTTAAGCAATGCTAAGGTGA
>WYDI02020868.1:0-10172 GCA_009867235.2 Psittacus erithacus | reverse complement strand
GTGGTAGCAGCTGTGGTTTGTGTTATACCTTAGTTACTGGACTGTTCTTATCTCAACCTGTGGGAGTTGCATTCTTTCGATTCTCGGGGGGGAAGGACAGGTTGTGGGGGGAAAATGGGCAGGCTACATGCTTTTTCTAATTTACGACTAAGCTTAAACTACGACACTGGAGTACCTTCTTATTCTCTGAAAAATAATCATCTGTCCCCTTTTTGAGCTAAACCGTATTTAAAAATACGTTAAATGGAAAATGGACATTTCCACACTAATTTTTGTCAGTATGCTCAACAGGAAAACACTTTTAATGGAGAGGCATAATAGCGAATTATTTTGCAGATATCATCTAAAATGTTATTTAATTGCATGAATGTAAGAGCTGAAAAACTGCACGTTTAAACCTCACTGATGTTATGTAGCGAAATTCTATATATTATATATACTCTCTATATTTTAATATTTAGATTTTCAAGATATTTGAGCTTTTATTTGAAGTATTTGCTTTAATTGACAAAAATTTTGATCTCATATTTACAATATTGCAGAACAGTGTTATCTACTTTTTAATGAAACTACAAAGTAGAACAAACAGAATGATTTCTTGTCATGGCTTAAGCCAAGCTGGCAACCCAGAACCATGCAGGTGCTTGCTCACTCCCTCCCATTCCTGCCTCTGCACCCGGAGGGATGGGGAGGAGAATCAAAAGAATGTAACTCCCATGAGTTGAGATAAGAACAGCCCAGTAACTAAGGTATAACACAAACCACTGCTGCTACCACCAATAATAATAATGATAAGGGAAATAACAAGGGAAGAGAATACAATCGCTCATCACTCACCCCACCGATACCCAGCCCAACTTGAGCAGTGATCTAACCCTTCTGGGTAACTGCCCCCAGTTCATATCCTGGACATGATGTGCTGTGGTATGGAATACCTCTTTGGCTAGTTTGTGTCAGGTGTCCTGTCTCTGCTTCCTCCCCACTTCCCCTCCTCCCTGGCAGAGCATGAGGCTCAGAAAGTCCTTGGTCAGAGTAAACATTACTTAGCAACACCTAAAAACATCTGTGATATCAGTGTTGTTCCCAGGCTGGAAGTCCAAAACACAGCACTGCACCAGCTACTTAGAAGGAGAAAAAATGACTGCTGCTGCTGAACCCAGGACACTTCTATAACATTTTATGCCTACACACAATGGGTTTTGTAAGTCATGGCAGTTCCACCTTGTTTAGAACAGAGGAAAATTTTGTCCAAATAAACTTAAAATTTGTCATGGTTTAAGCTCAGCTGGTAACTCAGAACCATGCATTCACTCTCTCACTCCTCACCTTCTTTCCCCTGCTCTGTGTGGGATGGGAATGAAAATCAAAAGAACGTAAATCCCATGGGTTGAGATAAGAACAGTCCAATAACTAAAGCATAATATAAAATTACTACTGCTACTACTAATAGTAAGAGAAATAACAAAGGGAGAGAATACAAAACCGAAAAGGGGAAAGGAAAAAACCCCAACAAACACAAGTAATGCACGATACAATTGCTCAACACCCACCAACAGATACTCAGCCTGACCCAAGCAGCAGTCTGCCCCTTCTGGGTAACTCCCCCTAGTTTATATACAGGGCATGACATGCTGTGGTATGGAATACCCCTTTGGCTAGTTTGGGCCAGGTGCTCTGTCTCTGCTTCCTCCTGGCTTCTTGTGCCCCTCCTCACTGGCACAGCATGAGAAACTGAAAAGTCCTTGATCAGAGTAAGCATTACTTAGCAACAGCTAAAACATCAGTGTGTTGTCAGCGTTGTTCTCAGACTAAAGCTAAAAACACAGCACTGCACCAGCTGCTGGGAAGGAGAAAAACAACTGTTATAGCTGAACACAGGACAAAATTTCTGCCAGGAGTGATGCTTACCAAAAACAGCTGAACTAGTCAGTTTTTAAGAGCTGAATGCAGCCTTTGTCTATGAACTAAGTACAGATACACAATATTACACGCAATAGAAATATGTGCTGAAAACCAGTTCAGTTTATTTCCCCCAGTTTCATTATGTTTATATTTTTTCCTTTCTCATAATTTGTCCTACTACCTGCATTTTATTTTTTATTCCTCTGTTCTTCAAATAATTGCCAGCCTCTCTCTATGCAAATCAACATCTTCTAACTGCTTGTCTCATCAGTTGAACTAAGATTATCTAGAGCTATCTGATTTTCTCTGTGCTGCATGTCTTGAGACCAACCCACTCATCTGGCTGCTTTTTCAATCAATTGAATCCTTTTTCCCCCACTTTTACAACACAGCTTTTGCAATTCTGTTTCAAAGGATACAGCATAGTTAGAATTTTTATTATCCCTCCTTCTTAAAATAAGCTATTGAGAAAAACAAAGCAGGACATTGATAATCCAGTTAAAAGATCAGTAGGAGAAAAAAACATTCTAACCATCTAATTTACTGCTTTTTGCAGAGAAGGAAAAAAAAAATCACTGATGTTTGTGGGCTAAATCTGTCTCTGTTTGATTCTTGCATTCTCTGGGTCATCTTGTAATCATTTGCATTCAGTAGAAATGAGAGTAAGAAGAGCCCATAGAAAATGTTCATATGATCTTTTGGATCCTTTCTTTCAGTTTGGCCTACTAGGTCATAAGACAATATGTTTGGAATGGTGTCCAATTAATAGTGAAACGAATAAAACTTGAAACAAATCCCATTAGGAACTGGTCTGAAGTACATCATTCTGCCCCTATGGACTGTTGAGGTAACGAGCAATGCTGACAATACAGAGGCTTAGACAGATGAAACACAGATTTAGAGCAGAAAAGATTGAAAGTGAGCTGGGATGATTCATTCCTTATCACACATCTGTCAATCAATGTTTTGCTGTATCTGTAGGCAGTGAAAAGGGGAGATAGCGTCTATTGTCTGATGAATACTATGTTTTCTCTCTCTTTCTTAAAAAAATAAACTTTTAAAATTATTATATCTCCATTAATGTTTAGAAAAGTAATAAACAAAATATCAGTTGATCAAAACAAATTACAGCTTTGTTTTCTCATAACTGAGACATTGTCAAAGAAGTGAGGCATGAAACAAGAATTGTCAGCTTTAGAATTGCATGCAAAGGGATAGAATGCATATATTCAGATGATAGGCTTCTATGTCTATCTGTTTCCAATTGCCATGGAAAGATGCTCTAAGGGAGTTGGCTTTGCTAGTCCTATTCTTGCCTTGGAGGTGTGGTACAATATTCCAATTCTCATGGCTTCAATTTTCTCTGTGGAAATGAACTTGCACTATGTTAAAATTGTAAATTACAAATAAGTTACTAATTTTGGTAGCGTCACAGACACATGACCCAGTGATACATTTTTGCAACTGAGAAACTAAGAAAAAAATGGGTGTCATAACAAAGATTAAATGCAAATGATGCTTTCTAGCTCAGTGTCACTTCAGTGTAAACTACATGGAGGCAATTTGAATACCACAGCAAGTAGGATGGAAGGTGATATGAAGGTTCTCTGTCTAAGGCAAAGATAGTGAAACCTATGATTTGTCAAAAGGAATTACTTCTGCTTAAGATGTAGGAATTTATAGGAAGTGAAAAATGAGGTAGTCAGCAGGCACAAAGAAAACAAAAAAGTTTTTGACCTAGTATTGCCAAGGAACAATGCCAGAAAACAAACAACTACATAAAAGCATGGTCTCCCAACAGCAAAACCTAAGACGTGATCGAATCTCACATAACTGTATCTGTGCTTATTTGTATTGCCTTGTAGAGTTGATTTAGCATGTGTGATAATAGTCACCAGGTGACTGGTGACATAATATGTCGCTCTATTTTGAGGTGCTGTGGTTAAGTCAGAGTAGCTACATTCCCACATTGAAGGGATTTCCTTGCCCACCTAAGTTAAGAATAACGAATAGGCCAGAAGTTTTCCTTAAATTGCTGGCTGATTGGTGACATACAGCTGCTCTCAGTTGGGGTAACACATAGAAAAAGCAAATAATAATTTATAAAATCATTCCTAAATATGTAAGAAATTATGTTCAGAACACACACACAAATATATTGCAATTGCCCCAGTGTGAATGGTCTAAAGATTGACTGATTTATACTTTTTGTGCAGTTATTTGGAGAGTTTTCACAGAAGCAGTTATGGAAACAATACCATACAGTGCAGACTGCAATAAAGTATACAAATGATCTAGCTACACAATCTTGCTTCAAAATGAGCAATTAAATTATCTTCTTTCAAAAGCTTGAATCACATGGTGCAATTTACTGAGTTGCAAAAATTGTAATTCACCTTCCTCTCCTGTGAACTAGAGTACTGTGAACTTGATGGAAGCAGAGAAAAACTCACAGAAATACACAATACTGTATACATAATATTCTGTACAATACTAGCTGTTTAAGGCTTGTTTTGAAAGATAGTACTTCTAAGTAAAATCTGATCGCAGTCAGTTCCATTTCTCAGAATAAGCCATCTAGCAGCTCAAACATGAGAAACACACAGATCCTATTCACTTATTTTATTAGTATTTTATTTTCTAACATTGGTTAATGTTCTTAAAGTCTGATTTAGAGCTCTTATTAGACACTGAACCAGACACGACCTGCAGCTTCTCAGGCTCTTGGGATGGGGTGGGGATAGGGCTGAGCCTACAAGAAACAGCTGAGAGTAACCTTCAGCCTATTGTGTGTTTCCTGTGAGTCACCTCATCGAAGAGCTCCTGATATCTAAAAAATTTCCAAAAGCTATGGAATAGAAGTTCATCCTCGATCTCCAGTCTCTCAGTAGAAGGTAAGATGGATTTCAAAGTGGGGAAGAGAGATGAGGGACACAGATGTTGTGGGACACAGAAGATATTTTGACCTCCCCAGCTTCTGCATTTCAATATCTTCATAGGTCTTGGCTTCACTGAAGTCCTATTTTTAGGGTGACATAGTAGATATGTGCATTTTTCTGTAAGTTTTCAATGTTTGTGACAATTTCTATTAATGTCTCATTCTCACTAATAACAAAAAAAAGCATGTTCAAATTCAGTGTTTAAATAGCAGAAGTCCACTTTGTAAAGGATTCCTCTGGCATTAATTTAGGAATTTTCTGGAATTGTTTACTTTTATTGTGGTACTAGCTCCTACTTTTTTAAACTGAACTCTCCCTACTTGACCTCAAAATGTTCTGTGTCACACTTGAAAACAAAACTGAATGTTAATACCAATAGATGCTTTTGGTATTCCACCAAATTCCACCTCTGTAAAGTTTTGAAATCAATTTGAATCAGGTGCAACAAACTGTACAAAGACAGTATCATTATCACTGTATTAAGATTTTACTTGACTTGCCAATGTGGTATTCCATTTCTTCATGGTATTTGATGTCTTCTCTGATGCTAACATAGTAAAAGTGTGACCGTGCAAGAAGCAGTGTCTACATAAATGCATTTTTTTTAGCAGTATTTGTGAGAATATTTCTGTTTAGGTATATCTTAGATACTGTAGCTCCCTAAAGACATTCTGGAATTAAATTGGTGTCTTTTAATAGAGTTGAAATCCTTAAGAGATCTGTTGTTAGCCAGAGTAATATGGATTTTAGCAAGATTAATTATAGAAAAGCCATTTGGCAACTTTGGCTATTTTTCCTTGTTCTTTAAATTTGCACCTGCTTTCTTACTGGAATTTTTGAGAGCAGCATTTAAAGAAGTACAGGTACCCATCGCCATTTCTAAATTCTCTCAATTCTTTTTCTTACTACTCTGGGGACAAAGTAGATGTCTTGCAGGGCAAAGCAATATGAACCAAGGTTATTTTTAAAAGAACAAGAATTGATTGGTGTAGATAGTTACTTGTTTAAGTACAAGTAAGGGATAGTCTTAAAAAGCATTGCCTATTTTCTAACTTTTTGGCAATTACCTCTTGGCATCCATTGTAACCTGTTGTCAGATGTCTCCTTAGATCACATAATTTTATAATCTAATGAGGTATGATGGATGAAAACTATGAAACTTAAAGGAAATGTTAAAAGAATGGACATGCGCCACAGTTTGAGTTCTGTAGTTTCTAGGGAAAAAAAAAAGTAGCTTTGAAGAATTCAAGAGTTTGGAAAATTAAATAGAAGCTGAGATTAAAAGAATAAAGGAAAAAGAAAACTCAAGCAAACCACAAGGTACTGCTTTTTAGAATATACTGTGCCTACAAGAAAAAAATATTGATTAGTCAGTAAATTGCCAAGCATGAACTTATATGCAGATGTCTATAATGGATTATCTCCCTGTAATACAGGAAATTATATAGTAGCAGAACTTCTGTACAGATCATGCTATAGATACATTTGTATTAGTTTAGAGCAATTGCCAGTATAGTCAAGCATCTTGATGTCCAGCAATAGTAAATGCCTCAGGAAAAAAAAAGTGAAGCCTTTGTAAAGTCTGAAAATGTATGAGGTTATTATTTGAGACAAATAACACTTCCTGACCTCAGGCAAAATTCACATTATGACCTAACTGCAAAAATAAAGCATTTAATAGTTCTGTATCCTACTAGGAAATGCTCGCTGCAAACTGTCTCATCTTTTTCTCTGACCTGTGCTAAACTACTTGTCACAATGGTATATTGTGATAGTGAGTTTCACACAAAGTTACATATCACTGTTTTATTGTGCCTGCCTTGTTTTCTGATATGTCTACAATGTATCACACTTGACCTAAGTTTTTTTTATAATTACATTTATCATGTCATAATCAGATTTTGCCCTGCATGCCTTGTTCTTGAGCTAGGGAATCCTGGTCAGTGTAGTCACCACTAATATCCTCTTTTCTGGAATATTTTTAATAGGCAGTACCTGTCAAATGACAATGACTGTGACCAGAAAAAAACCAACACCCAAAATCAACCAACCAACAATAATTAAAACAATATGGAATTATTATGAACTCAGAATATGAATCTTCATTAGCCCCACCCTACACTTTCTGCTTTTTTGGGTTATGTATCATCATGAACCTGTGGTATGATACAAATAAAGCTACAAGTCAAAAGATTAAATATGTAATAGAAGCAAAGGAAGACAGAAAAAAAGAAACAAGATTGGAAAAAAATTAGAAATATATGTATTAGAGATGTATAGGAAGACATGCTCCAAAGATATTCAAGGCATTTACTAGTACAGATAAGCTAGTTTCGGAATTTATGTTCACTTTTCCACATAGTGTTTCAAAAAAAGAAATAGTGAAAATGAAAAGAAACCAAGTTTAAAATACTGTTTTGGGTTTTTTTATTTATATGTATTTTTCTTTTTTTAACAATGAACTTTCATTGTCATACAAAATAGCAAGAACAAGATTTTGATGGTTTCTAGAGAGGAGCTGATATACAGAGCAAAGAAAATCAGTAGTTAAAAGAAGAGTTTAGAATGGGGGAAAAAACCTTTTGATACTGACGTGGAACTCATGAGTCAAATTAGTGATGATGACTGGCCCAGAAGTTACTCTGCTATTCTACAGAATTATCTGAAGCATGTGGTGATTCTTCAGTTACAGAAAGCATAATGGGCTGCACAGACTGCAGGCCAGGATGCAACCTGACAGTTGCCATATTTCTCAATTCTGAAATTGTGTCATGAATTTCTTTATAATATTGTAATTTTTTTTTAACATTGTCATTAATTGGCAGTAGAGGTTGTTTGGGGTTTTTTTGTTGTTTGTTTATTAGGGGTTTTTTGGGGTTTGTTTTTTTTTCTCTCTGGGCAGTTTGATTACCGTTGTCTGTAATTGTGATTTTTTTTTTTTTTTTTTAGCAAGGGTCTATATAACAGCTGACGTTTTTCTAATGAAATTCAGACTTTCTATGAGCAGTTGCTAATGAGATCTATACCAGCTGCTGCTTTGTTTTCATCTCAGTTCAGTTAGTTTTTTATTTATGATTTAGTTTCTTCTTGAGCTATGCAAGAACTACTCTTTAAACAATATTGTGGTTTGCTTGAGACCATTGTGGACTAAAGTTTAAGGCAAAGTATCAGAGAGAGCCATTACAGTAGTTGCAGGATTCCATAGAGAAATTTCTTGACCTTCTTTGTAGACTGTCGATCATCTGCGAAATTTCAGAATTGAAAATGTTCAAATATTTGCCAAATTAGGCAATATAGTATGCCTTCCCCTTAACCAAAATAAATGGATTAAAAATTGACTTCTGAATCATTTGATTGTCAAATTGTCCATGTACACTATTAGCATGCGTAAAGGTATTGGTTGTAACATATGCCGTAGTTTTAATTTAGTCATACCGACAAAGAATATGAGAATCTTATTGCTTACTTTAATGATTTGAAAATACTAGTCTAGTTATTAGGTGGTTTCTAGTCAGTGGAGGGAGGCGTTGCTTTGTGGGCTTTAATCCCAGCTATTTTAAACATTTTCCATAATATGGCAGGAATCACATGCTAGAAGCATTTAATTTCTGTCCACAGAAGAAAAAAGCATTGATTAGTTTTAGAAGATGGCTAAATTTTTGAAGCCAGAGTGAGGAGAGATGAACACCATTCTTACATAGCATATGTTTTGTTATAGACATGATTGTAGACCTATGCTTTAGTTTTTTACTAACCTTCAAAAAAAACTCCAAACTTTTCTAACAGGTAAAAAGAGCTAGTGCTCTTTAATGTTAAATTCATTCTGTTGTGAAATGTTCGTCTTGTGAGAAATTAGTTTATGGCCCAAAAGACACCCCTAGTCAGCTACATTTCCTCCATTAGCAGCAAAGTAGGCATTTCAAGAATAAAAAGTGGAAAGAAAAATCATCAAGGCTACATTAATGTAAAATAATAGTGATACTAAATTCCAGCTAATACATTCTGGCCATTTGAAGAGTTGTTCTTTTAGGGTAACAAGGATAAAAATCTCTAAGTAAAGCTATTGAAAGGTTATGTACCATAGAACATGTTATTACTGCAAGAATGCCTGTCCTGTGCAGCATTAAAGGGAAGACCTAGCAGGCTGTAAACTGATGATGCTATTTAGGAAGAAGATAGCCAAGAAAAAATAAGAACTCTTTTGCCTTTGATCCATTCTCCTTCTCACGCTTCTTTTGTTGATAGCCTTATGTTAGTGCCATCAGTGAAGATGATTTGTTTCCCTACACTCAGAATGATTACATTGTTGCTGTCAGTAAAGAAGATGTAAGTCCAGTTTGCTGATTACAGTTTTTCCCTAGCTTATGGGTAAAGGCATGAGTTCTTATTTTTATATGAGAAATATATCCATATTTATGTGTTTATATATATAAAAATCAAAGGAATAAACAATTCTTTTTCTTGCTAATTACAAGACTATATTCCTCATGGTCATTTAAGGACTCAGGATCCACATTTGGTCTGCTGAATAACCGTACTATGCAGCACTACATGTGGGAATAATTTGTAGTTTTATCCTAGTGGCTAAACCCTTTTCTACAGTTATTTAATGCATTTCATCTCCAAGTGAATGTTAGCTAAATGGAATTTTAGAAAAAAAATGTGCTGTTTTAAAGAAGTTATGCAAATATTAGGATAGCTCTAAGAACTCTCCAATGCTTTTTCTTTGAGAAGGATTAGGCCATCACTGTGTTTGTATTTTCTGTGTTAAGAGTGAACCTTATCAGAACATTTAGCATGCTCTTCCTTTTGCAGAAAAAAAAAAGGCTGCTTTCTTAGCTCATCTTCTGGTTATGTAGTAGGGTTATGATTGTCAAGTTAAAAGACAGCTCTCTGACCACAGTGACTTGTGTCAGATTGAATTTGCAATGTGCCATTTTGAAGTAAGAAATATTTAACTGGATAGGGATTTTTTTCTTTTACTTCAAAATTTAAGGAGTTCTAAGTTATTCTTATCTTGTTGAATTACTAAAGAATTTAAAATACAAAAAACCAAACGTGTAAGGGAAAAATACAGCAAAGTTTATTTTAAATGTGTGTGTACATATAGATACATTCCCTCTCCCCTCCTACTCCCAGTGATTTTGGACATAATTAGATACTTATTAAATAAGTTGCTATGCTTTAAGCCCAGCCGATAACTCAAAACCACACAGCTGCTCGTTCAGGCCCCCCAGCCCCCTTCCTCCCCCTGCTCCAGGAGGGATGGGGAGGAGAATTGAAAGAATGTAACTCCCACGGGTTGAGATAAGAACAGTCCAGTAACTAAGG
>WYDI02020866.1:0-44314 GCA_009867235.2 Psittacus erithacus | reverse complement strand
GCCAGTTCTTTATCCACCGAGTGGTCCATCTATCAAATTGATGTCTCTCCAATTTAGAGACAAGGATGTCGTGTGGGGCAGTGTCGAACACTTTGCACAAGTCCAGGTAAATTCTCATTAATGGGTTGAAGTGCTATTATCTGTCCAGGCTAACAGACCAAAGAGACACAGTATAGTTGTTTGTCACAACAGACTGATTCAGACACCTTGCATCATGCATATGACTAGCCTACAATTTCTATTTGGAATGACAAGATGCATTATGAAGTCTTCAGACTCGGGCTACATATTCAGGTCCAATACATGGTGCAAAATGTCTAATACTGGAGATCATTAATCCTATAAATCTTAACTGAAAATTTTCCTCAATAGGTCAGGAGAAAAACCCTGTTAGCTCCATCCCAGTAGGAGGTGAGGTGCCAATATATGCTTTGGCACTTCAGCTAGTCTCTGTTGGAGTGAGATGTCATGTCCAATGATTGCTTGGAATGCTTACACCTGACTTTTGGATGGTTGGGTGGTTTGGCATTTGTCTGTAAAACAAAGTTTCTGTGGTTAAAGCCCAAACTCACATTTCCCAACACAAGGTTTTAACTGTCAAGGTATCAACAAAGAATAGTTTCTTGGTTTCCTTTCTGACTCTCAAATTTAAGTCATGAAGAATGCAAGAATGATTCACTTTCCTGTGAACCCTCTGAGGTTCTGTGCTTTCCACAAGGGCTGTGTAATGTGAAATACTGGAAAAATCTTGAGACCTTTGGATGCTTCTCCCCTGAAGCCACCGGCTTGCTCTTTTTCTATAGCATAATAAATATATATCCACTTTAGGGACTGGTGTTTTATACAGGAATATGAAGTACCTATGTGTCATTCTGCAGATGTCATAGCGTCTTGCAGATTCAGGAGTACTGAATTGTATTACATATCTCCTCCAATAAACACCAAAGCCTGCCATCATTAAGCAGAGCTCAAGAGCTCATTTATCAGAGAAACAAGATAAGGAGACACTGATTACAGGAACTAGCAAGTATAACTTGCAGAATTATTTAATGGGATATTTTTTTCCTTTAGCCATGCAATGGCTATTATCAGGGCTGGGATATCCTAGTTGTGTTTCAGAGAGTTGGGATGGTCTTAGGTTCTTTCAGACCTTAAAAAGTGCTTGAAATCATCACAGTTCTCTGTTAGACACATGCACACACAAACACAACTTCTTTAGAAAGTGGCAGTAATGTTGGCCCTGCTTTCTGTGTTGCAGGAGGGGTTCTGGACTGATGCCTGGCAATGTACCTATTCAGTGCATTCATTCATAACTCACTCCAGTGTACTAGACCCCAGCCCCATTTAAATATATGGGAGAGTATTCCCAACTGCTGTGGAGCCAGTTCATCCAGCCTTTCAAGTTGTAGCTGTTGTATTCATGGTGCCTCTTTTTCTCACACCTACTTCATGCACAGATCAGGAGGAGAGAAGAGAAAGCAGCCGCACTAAAAATTGCTCATTATAACTGTCTTTAAGGTAATTGCAAGCTGCCACTATGGTGAGCACCTTTAAGCTTCAGAGCTACAGCAGACCATACCACCAATCTGCTTACTTCCAGGCCCACAATCATCATTAGACCTAAATAGCTGAACTCTTCTTTTTTCTTTTTTTTTTTTTTTTTTAAAGAAAAGATGTATTTTTAAAGCACAATTCTATAATGTATGGTGAATTCTGCTGTCAGAATTCATGACTAATAAATATCCTATTAACAGCTGGACTAGAAATCACAGAATCAAAGAATGGTTATTGTTGGGAGGGACCTTAAAGATCATCTAGTTCCAACCCCATGACTCCTTTTGTCCCATTCATTACATTTCCAGGTAATGACAGGCCACAGTAGCTTGCCTGCAGAGTGCGCGGTTTTCAAGGAACAGCACTTTCCACAGGCAGGCTGTATTATGTACCCACCAGCAGAAATTTTCTGCGATATTTTGATACCATTGTGGTTTTGCTTTTAAATAGAAGCTTCTAAGTGTATTTCTGTAAGGCTGGGCTCAAATTAATATTTCTCTGCTGCAGCTTATCTGCCTGGAAGCTTCTTCCTCTGTGATACAAGTAACGGAGGCAGTGGTGGGCCACGCTTCATAAGCCTCAAAGCTTGTTGAAAGGGGATGAAGATGCACACACGAAGAGGCCTGGCAGGGAGAGGGAGAGCTGCGAGGGCACATCTCCCAGGAGAGACGCTTTCCATCGGGCAGCGAAAGCCACTTTTTCTCTCCATATTCCCTCCACCGGGGATACTAGAGAGCCAAACGCTTCCCCGCCCACCCAGGATGTTAAAAGCGAGCCCTGCCAGGGTCGCTGGCGTGCCTGCCGACGGTCCGGGGAGGAGGTAGAGTGGGAGGCAGGGAGAAGGACAAGGACAGGGGCAGGGGCAGAAGCAGAGGAAGAGGCAGGAGCAGGAACAGGGGTAAAGGCAGGGGCAAGGGCAAGGGCAGAGGCAGGGGCAGAGGCAGAGACATGGGCACAGGCAGGCGGTGAAGGGCGCTCCCCTGCAGCCGGCTCCGGGTGCCTCCGCCCGCCAGGCCGGTGGCCCCGCTGCCGGGGACGGGTACGGCTGGCCGCAGTCCCGCCCGCCGCCGCCTGGCCCCTCCGCCCGCCGGGGCGGTGGCAGACTCCCGCCGTGCCTCCTAGTACATAAAGGGAGGTGGCGGGGGCCGGCCGCGGGTAGCGGCTGGCGGCGACAGAGCAGCCTGTGCGAATAACACTGCCGGCGGTGATGGAGCAGCCGGTGATGATGGAACAGCCGGTGCAGACGGAGATGTGGAAGGCGCAGAGCCTGGAGGAGCTGATCCGCATTCTCCACCGGCTATTCGCCGAGGACAAAATCTGCGTGGAGGAGGTGCAGGCGCTGATGGAGTCGTACGAAAGCAACCCCGAGGAGTGGCTGCAGTACGCTCAATTCGACCAGTACAGGTACAAACCACCCCGGAGCAGAAAGCCTCCGTTGCCGCTCCGCTCATCGTGCAAGCGGAGCCGGCGGAAGCCCAAAGTCGAGATCGGGAAGCGAGGACCGCGGGGATGCAGAGCAGACCCACCACTACCACCCTCTTCCCCATCCCGACCCGGCCGACGGCCCCTCCGGCAGCCCTCCGACATGGAGAAAGGGCAAAGGCTCCCGGGGGGGTCTGCGGTGGTCGGCGGCAGGGCCAGGGAGGGGCGGGGAGCGGGCGGGACGGCAGCGGCCAATGGCGGCACCGGCGGGCACGGGCGCTGGCTGCCCCGGGCCCGCTACCGGCGGTCTCACGTGTACACCCCCACCGGCACCGCAGCCGGGCCGGGATGCCGCGGGGGTTGCGCGGCGAGCCGGGGCGGGAGGAAGACCGCACCGACGTGCGTGTTCGGTGTCCACAGAGGAGCAGGTGCGTGCCCCTGCCGCACCGTTGGGTCGGGAACCCTCTGCGCCCCACGCTGGAGCCCCTCCCTCCTCTGGGGTTTTTTGCTGCTTGCCGGAAGGGAGGAAAATACCCGTGGGGGTTTGAAGTCACTCCTCCTTGCTAACAACTGATTTATCATTGCCATTGGTGGTTGCCCCACCTCAAATTTCAATATAAATACATTTTATTTTAGCACTTCGTTAAGAAAACAAACAAACAAAAAAAACCCTAAACACCACCACCAAAAAACTGCAAAACTTTTTCTTTTAGCCTTACTTTCATGAAACCATCACTCTGGCTTGGCTTTTTTAGCCTTCTTTCACCTCGTGTTCACTATCTTCCGTTCAGAATAAAGCACAGAATTTGTAGCAGGACACAGAAGACTGTGCTAACACTAGAAGTATGCATGGCAGCCATATTTTTTTTTTCCCCCCAGCCGGACCCATACAGAAATAACAGCACTTGAAAAGTTTGGTCAAATGCCAGCATTGATTGCTTATGTTCTGGCATCACAGGAAAATATGTCTACCTAAAATATGAGCAAATTGTGGATGAGGTGAGAGGCAGCATATAGACATATATGTTATGCTTTGAAAGTAATTTGTTATGAGCCTCTTGAGTAAAATAGAGTGGTCTTATGGGAAAACTAATTAAAAACTGACATCGGTGCCCTTTCTGTGTGCCCCTGCTTGCATCTCCTAGGTAAGAGTGAAGCATCCTGTCATCAGTGTAAATATTTGCTTTACTTGGCAAAGTAAGGTGCAAATAGTGATAACTAAAGCTGAAATTAAATCAGAAGGTCCCACTGAGTTACTTGCACTAGCTAGAAGCACCAGCCCCAGTTCAGAAAAGCCCCACTGTGGAAAGTAATGTGTAGAGCAAAATCCCAGTCCCTTCTTAAGTGAACTTTTCAGTGTAGCAAGACAAGCAGCAACTCAGGGAGGTTTACAGGAATGTATACAAGGGAACAAACATAAGGTGTTGTTATTAAAGATATTTTCAAGCCCTGAGAGCAAATCACCGTGTAGAATATGCCTATTGGTAAAAGCCTGAAAAATCTTTTTAGGAAATCTTGCTCTGATAAACTTTGTTTAGAAGTAGATGCTGGCAGAAGTTATCCCACAGGTGCTTCATCAACACACAAATACCACAGTACAAGACATAGAACTTTCAGGATCAGACTAGGAGAACCATGGACGAAAAGGCCAACATCTTATTTCTATTTTGGCTTTGTAAAAATGAGTGCTGCATAACAGAAGGAAAGCCAAGAATATTTGAAAAGGAAGTGCATAAGAATGTAACCATTTATTTTTCTTGTTCCACTGCAGGCCTCTGTTTCTAATTATAAGCCAGATGCTGAAGTGACTTCATTCAACAACTATTTTGATTTGATCCTGTCTACCACCCTAGTCTCAGACTCACATTTCCCAGACTCCAATCATCTATGTAATTCAAAAGCAATATGATTATAAAATATCAAAATTACTATTTTTTTTTCCCAGAAAAAAGAATTCTTACCAAAAAATGAAGTTCAAGAATACAATTATTTTTTTTCCAAGTATAACTTGACTTTCAAGAAAAGGTAGAAAAAGGATTCTTATACATCACAATCTTCCTTCATAAACATGTTTGTATGATTTTGCCTTTTGTAGGCATATCAGTATGGTAAAAAGCAAACACTTTGTATTTCAGGTATACAAGAAATCTTGTGGACAGTGGAAATGGAAAGTTCAACTTGATGATCTTGTGCTGGGGTGAAGGGCATGGCAGGTTCGTATTCAAAGACTATGGGTTTAGCAAACAGATAAAAAGCCACCATATCTTCCACTGTCATAAAAAAGAGAAAATAATCAGCCCTATGTGAGCCATTGGGAAGTGTCTGGAATCAAAGCAGAGGTATTGTTATAGCAGTCCTGAATATTTGCTGTATCTTTTGCAGGTTTGTATCATGTTGACATCTTTAGAGCACTCTTTTAAAAATGTTCTGGTTTCTACCAAATCTAACCTTCTCTTCTGTCGAGGAATTTTTTAGTCCCAGAGATACAGTGGGTTCTGTGGGTAACAGGGACTGTTCAACCAGTCCATGCAACACTTTGCTGCAGAAGCAGGACTTGGTGGAATTTACATAGTCTTTGTTCTTTGTTTGTAAGGGTGTTTAAATCCTGCTTCTATGACAAGATGAGAAAGGTAGGTTTGGGTCAGGACTTCAGGCTGCGAGGAGAGAAAAGCTTTCCAGGAGCGCGTGGCTTTCTTTAGGTTCACACATCGCACCTCCTCCCTCAAAACGGACCACGCTGCTGATGTTGTGTACGCAGATGGTACACTACGTTGTGTAGTCCTACAAATGTGAGGGCAGGATCTGTCCCTTGGAGGTCTTTCACAAAATTTTGGCTAAAATAAAATATGGAATAAAAAAACTTGCAGGTTTTGACTGATTATTCTCCCATATAAATGAAAACCTAAGGAGATGTTGGACCATTTTTTTGTTTGTTTAAATTGAATGTGCAATTGAGCATTTACAGTGTTATCTAGGGGATGCCATGACATCATACTCAGAGGGATATAGGAACTGACCTCACCGCCTCTACTCCTTTCAGGCTGTTCCCACAAAGCCTGTAATTTACGTCAAACTGTGTTTGGGTTGAATGAGAATTTGCTAAAGCTAAACTGGACAGAAGGATATAAGGAAGAATATAAGGAATATAAGGATGTAAGGAAGAAGTTCTTCACTATGAGGGTGGTGAGGCACTGGAACAGATTGCCCAAGGAAGTGGTAAATGCTCCACCTCTGGTACCCCTGGTAGTGTTCAAGGCCAGATTGGATGGAGCCTCAGGCTAGATGGTCTGGTGTGAGGCGTCCCTGCCCATGGCAGGGGGATTGGAACTGCGTGATCTTAAGGTCCTTTCCAACCTAAACCATTCTGTGATTCTGTTATTCTATGACTAAGAACACAAGACCACTAGTTGTTATTGCTTCCTGCATGAAGAGTATCAGATTGTTCTCATGGCTTGTGGAAGGAGCATGACAACGTGGCATTTGTGAATTGCTGTGTGCCTGAAGCAAGCTCTGCTCTCTTGGCATCTCAGTTTTGCAAGAAACCCTGACATTTGTTTACTGAAAACAGTAATGAACAAGAATCAAGTTTTTGACTGAAACTCATTAGCACTGTATTTCTGGGAGGATCAAATTCTCCCTTTTCTGTCCCCCTGGATGAGTGGAGGAGACCTCTCTCTTTCTCCTAATCGCATTGACTTCTGTAACAGTCCTCTACTTAAAACGCCCAAACAAACCTAAACTACTTATCTAGCCCATATGTCTCCATATGTAGCAATTAAAACATACTTCAGATCAAGCAAGCAGACAAATCATACCAGATCCTGCTGTTCTGTTCATGTTTTGCCAAACTAGAGAAATCAACAGCTTACTGCAGCTGGTTGTACTTAGTACTACTAGAGCAAGGGGGACAGCACTTTTTTTTACTCAACAAATGTCTGTGCACTCCTGCAGTAAAGAGACCATAGAAATTGAGCAGAAATTAAGCTCATTTCTCCCACATTTTAGGATCTGCAAATATCAGGTATACTTGCAAGTTTATACCAGCCTCTGCCTGAAGTCATTTTGTTTCTTGACTGACAGGAGTTTTTATTGTTCTGAAGACTTTTTCTGTCCTCTTCCCTCTTCCAGGCTTCCTTTGTATTTGTCTGTGGCAAAGCCATAGATGATTGAACAACATCTGACGCTCCTCCAAGTGCTGCTCTGTGTGAGCTTATCACACTGCATTTCCATCATAGGAGTTTTAAGTAGGTTAAGTAGGTATACGTTAGCCACTGTAAATGGTTTTTTCCTAAGACTTTTGTGCATTACCTCTGTGCAATAGCACTTGATTCTACGGCTATATCCACGTGCAATATGCCATGCCATCTGTCCTGAAATTGCTGTTCTGAAATCGAATATGTACATCACACTGAGTTTGGTTATTCCTTTCACATATATAGCAGCATCCATGATCACACTGACTCACACTGCTTTATGAAGATCCTCCAGGGAAATCTAAAAGAGACTCTGTTCGAATGGCCTGAGAAAAAAGGGAATGGTGAAATGATTAAGAAATCAGAACGAGTTTTGAGGGAAAATCAATGTGCCTACATTAATGGTAAGTTACTAAACTTGTTTTGACAACTGCCCATCCATGTCTTATTCCTAACAGAACAGTTCATCTGCTCTCTAGTCTCCTGCTTTTAGCAGTGTAATACTAATGGCTTTATGTACAGTTTAGGAATGTGGCTATCTAGATTCTGCACAACCATCTTCAGTAAACCAAAAAAAAACCACGTTCTTTTAACTCACTGTTAAGACATTGCAGCAATTGCTTCATACTTATATATGCTGGGTATCTCCTCTAGACCAAGCAGCCTTCAGCATTGTGTCCCTAATGTCTATCTGAAATTACTTGGGACAGGGATTCTCAGACTCAGTCAGGTTTTCCTGCCTAATCAGATCTTTCCAGTGCAAGCAATTGCACCCTGTGTGCATCTGATTCAAAGCTTCCTTGGTTGTTTTAAACAGATTTGGTATCCAGTTCTCTGAGGCGGTTTGCACCTCTGCTGTGCTTTATAGCAGATGTTTTGGTTTAAAAGAAACAGGTAAAACAAGTAGAAGAAACACACTGACAGAGTGTTGATTGCCCTAACTCCTTCAATAGTGAGTGACCTTCATGCTTCTATTGCATGCTTCTTGGTTGCTCTGTACTTTCTATTTAAGGTTAGAACCCACAGTGTTTATTTGAGTTTCCCATTAGATGACAGCAGATTTAGGACTTTTTTTCCCCTATGTCCACTATTTAGGTAAACTATGTTAACGACTCTTAGGGCTTACACTTCGAATGTATCAGAGTTAAAAGTGTACTCAAGATTCTCAGGGTATCATGCCTATGTTGCACAATACAGGTCCAGGTATTATACAGCATATTAATTCAAGTACAAAGGCCTTAGTTGTTTTTACAGCAGGGTCATAAGTTTAAATTCCCGGTCTTTTAAGTAACTCAAAAACTCAACTTTAGTGTAGAATGGAAATTATTTGTTTCATAGATGTGATTCTTCATACCTTACATTTTCGTGTAACAGCTTGATTTCTACTCCACCATCACAGAATGTGCCATTACTTCATTAGTAACCACACAACAGACAGTGAACAGACGTGTTCAGTTATACTTGCTATTCAGCTAAGCTTGGAAGTATGCGAGTCACTACTAATTTGTCACCTTAGTCGAAAGAGCAGACAAATGAAAAGCCTGTTCTCCAAACTAATAAACTGGAAGGATTAATTAGGAAACAGATGCCTGTAGAGAAGACAATTACGTCTCTGTCCAGAAGTGCCTGCCCCAAATACACATAGCTGACTTTTAGTTTGACTGATGTCCTTGTTTCCAGGCTAAGAGTTGGCAGTACGAAAACTTCTTCCCTGTAAAACATCTTGCTAATTTTTAGAAACACAAACCTTCCTGCTTTTGGAGAAAGCTTCCTCCTAGGAACAGCAGCATCTCCTGGGAAAGCAAATAAACTTGAAGCCCTTTGGGAATAATAGGTAGAAAACTAGTGACAGCATGCCCTTCCTTAAATTTCTCTGAGTTTCTGTTGGCCTTTGTCCTGTAGAAGATAATCCAGAAGTTGCATGAAGTATGGAGGGCAATAATTTATTTTGAATTATCAGTGTATTTAGGAATCTGTGCTGGAGATCAGCAGTCTAATTCACTGTACTGTTGCTCGTAAAAATGCAGGCATGCCTAAGGGGCTTGCTCATAAGTTTCTGTCCAGAAAGCAGTTTTCCAGGTATCTGAGACCTCATTACATCTTCTCACTAACACAACTTCTTGTTTCATGCCCTCACTGGTGTAGACTCCATTGGCCTGCACCGTGTGGAGAACATCAGCCACACAGAGTCTGCCGTTAGCCTGCATTTGTACAGCCCGCCCTTTGACAGCTGTAACACCTTTGATCAGAGGACTGGACACAAGCACAAAGTCAAGATGACCTTCTACAGCCAGTTCGGGGAAAGGACTCACTGTGTAAGTATGAGTTGACATGCTGCCCACCTGGCCTTGTGCTCTCAATCCCTGCAGGGACAAGGGCAAGGGGCTGTCCCCTACCTACACAGGGCAGAGCACCAGTGCCCCAGGACAAGCAGAAGGAAGGTCCAGCATCCCTGCCTTTCCTGGGGCATCCCCACCTAGAACCAGCATAAAACTTGTTTCCAATACTGCTTGATTTATCTGTTTGCACTTCCCCCATGTGGAGTTGCCTGCTGTAGCTTCCTCCCCTTCACCGGCAGGAAATCAGTTCCAAGCAGAGAGAAGGATTACTGAGAATTCTGTCACTAGCTAAGTATCTTCAGGCAGAAAATGATGGTAAATACAAGCCAGCCAATGGAAAACTGTGAAGCAGCTACGTTGTTTTGGCCAGTTTAAGTCATGTGTAATGTTTCCTGCCCAAACTGTTCTGCCAAAAAACAGCACATTTCAAGTCGTTAGTTCAAAACCGTGTAACTTACTGCAAAGAATTTTTAATAGATTTAATTGAATTCTTTAAAAGAAAAACTTTGACACAGAAAGAC
This sequence comes from Psittacus erithacus, assembly GCA_009867235.2. Lineage (NCBI taxonomy): Eukaryota > Metazoa > Chordata > Aves > Psittaciformes > Psittacidae > Psittacus > Psittacus erithacus. The sequence continues at coordinate 34,285 of WYDI02020866.1, read as the reverse complement.
TTTCTCTGAGAGTAAGAGTAGGCCTTTTGGCTGATGGAAGCATTCTTGAGCAGTCGAGGGATATTTTATTTGGATAGAAAAGCAATCTTACGCTTGGTTTTGGGGAACCTAGCTAGGACATCTGGGGGAGTTTAATCAGGTTCCTTTTAGCGCTCTTCCATGCATTGAGAAACGTAACTACTTACCCGGGAAGAAAAGACAGATTCTTGATGTTCAGCCACAGACATTCAAGGACTGTCTGGTTTTGTTACAGAGCAATTTCACCTTTCACTGAAGCCAGAAATTCAGTGCTCAGGCGTTTCCCAGAGTGAGCTCTTACTAAGATACAGCTGAAGTTTTATATAATTGACAAGTACCATGTAAATTATTTCTTTGAAGCTTATCACATTACATAATTTACCAAACAGTTGAAACACAAACTTTGACCTTCCTGAGTTTGAAAGGTCTTTGAGAAAGTAAATTTAAATTTGTAATTCAGATTTTAGAGGAAAATTAACATGGAAAAATGCTGAACAAAATTCATGCAAGAGTTCAATGTTTGCTTGCTTTCTTTTTGTTTTAAGTATTTATGAAATATGAGGTATGTCCAATAACAAGCAATACTAGATGTTTTGACCTGGACCATTTTCTTAGTCTTGACATGTAACTACGTAGCAGTGCTTGTACCTTTTGTGTGAAACCAGATGTGGCTTTCAGGAAGAAGGTAAATCCTAATCATTGTGTCTCTTTCATGAATTCCTGTAAATGGAATTCCAGTAAGGGGGAAAGAGGTATTGAGTCTGGGCCATACCACTGCCTGAAATGACTCACACTACAAAAACCTTCTGGTCTCAGTGAGGTTTTCTGGAAAGCTGACTGGAAAATCAAATTTTCTTCTGCTTACCAGACCTCAAAAGGATGTAGGAAAACAGAGAGCTCTAAGTTAAAAATACAGAAAGAGTATGTAAATGAAAATACATGTAATGTAAAATACACTGGTGTGTTTTACACTTCATGAGTGAGATATCTGCCTAGCTAAAGCACATCCAGTACTTCCCCTTTCTCATAAATTTTTTTGCAGGTAAAACACACAGTTAAATCCCTAGTGGCTTCTGGCCACAATGAAATCTTAGTTAACTAACTCTCCAGTAAACATATAGTAAATTATATAGGCCTAGTAATTATTATGGTATGTAGTATGTCCAGGGACTTCCCACAGAAGTAACTTTTTACACAGTTTGAGTACAGATCATGGGAACACCAATGCAAAAGTTCACTGATGGAAAACTGATTTTGTCTTGGGTGTCGCAGTACATCAGTTCCTGTTGCCCAGAATTTTGCTGGGGTAGGAGGTCTCTTTTTGCAGCCTGTCTTTCAAGCTGGATTTTCAAGCAGTTTCTGAAAAATGAAGTTGGGCAAAGTACTAGGGAGACAAGATAGTCTGAAGGAAGAGTCACTCCTCCGCTGTCCCTTCTGCCATGGGCTTGCCTGTGGTCACATAGAGTCAATGGACAGAGTGACTTTCTCAGGTGCCCTCTATCAAGCTCTGTAGTACTGAACATAAATGCATTAAGCATTTTAAGGTACTGAACTGCTCTGGGAATTAAGACCCCTGCTAAGAAGATGAAGTAGGTGGTGGCTGTCTCTTTCCCTAAAACAGTTACCTCTGCTCTTTCCTTTTAGGTGACAGCAGTGCCACAGGAGAACAACTGAGAAGCACCAGCATGTATTTGCATGAGACCTGCTGAATGTTTAACTGGGAACAGAAGACTTGCATGGCTAAGGCTAGCAGCCAGCTATATTTCTATACCTTGTACATAGGAGTACACTAGGGCAGCTTCCAAGCCATCCGCAGTTCCCCCGAGCAAATACTGATTATGGGACACTAAGATAACTAGTGCCATAAACTACTTGAGAGGTTAGATGCCTTTTCTTAGGCTCTTGTCAGAATTAAGTAGTTTGTTTTCTGATTCTAGCCTCCTTTTAATTCCACTTCTGATACCACACTGAGAATATCAGAAATAGGGTTAATAAACAACATCTGACACTACTTACTAGGTGTATCAGTATGTATGCTCTCAATGTAATTAATAACTATATAAACTTCTAAGTTTCCAGTCACTTGTGCCTGTGGGGATTACACTAGATACAACTAGCAGCAGCTTCCTGTTTTTTTAATTAAGCCTTTTAGGTTTTAGTGCCGTAGGCCATTTTAATAGTTTTGTCCATTTTTTACTTTTTGTTTTTTAGAATTTCATTTATCAGATCTTGCTCTAAATAGGAGCAGTGAAATGCTTCATGCACAATGATTTTCAAAACTGGGCAGAGATTTGGGTTTTTAATAAGACTAATCATACTTAATTCAGCTGATGTCCAGTTTCCAGCATATTCCATATAGCTACTGAAGAACGTAATGGAAATAAAACTGGATTTGTTCACAGATATCAAGTTTTCAGCTTTTTTCTCCTGGTAACTAAAATATTCATCACACTTTCTGAAAATCCACATTCCTCGTGAACATCTAAGTCTTTTCCAAGCAATACAATATTAGCAGAGGCTTTAGAAAGTTGGAAATATTTCAAACATGCAAAGAATCCTGATCCCAATTAAGGTGGTGAGAGTTCTGCGTTTGAGTTCTAAGCTGATGCTTAGTTTTATCCTCCAGATTTAGTTATAAGGAAAGAACTATCTCTAATTAAACACTCCAAAATCAGCAAAGCTGCCTGCACGGGGGTTATATTATATTATATTACATTATATTATATTAATTATATATGTGCACTATATATATATTTAATGCAGCTAATAACATAAGACAAGTAGAGAACATGGAGCACATCTCATAGTCTCATAGGTGACTGCAGGTTACTCCAGCAGCAGTTTAACAATATCCTTTTTTGATGTCACATCCCTCCATATTGACAAGCATGGAAAATATTTACTTTATGAGTAAATATTTCCAGAAAGGCTGTGTCAAATTTTTTAAAAAAATAAATAAATAAATTTTGAGCAGTACCATAGTTTTTAAATGAACCTGTGCTCTTGGGCTGTGATAACTCCTTGAAGGCCAGGGGCAAGAGGGGAAAGATGGAGAAAGGGAGTGTGGAAGGAAAAGGAGGGCCTAAAGGCAAAAGAACAGGGACAAGCATCAGCAGTAACTGGGGACTGTCTGCATGAGATGTACCTGGAGTCTGTGCAAAAGACAGGTCAAGGTAACATACAGCCCCAAACTGGGAGAAGTATTAGTAGCAATGGCTCTGCAAGAGCAAAGAATCCCCTGTGCTTTCCCTGGGATACAGAATACCCCAGGGTTTAGCATGTTTCTCTCTCATTCACTATGAATCAGCTCCTGAAAAATCTTATCAAGGATTGAGATGGAGCATCTTAATTTGTCATGGCTCAAACTGTTGCGGGAGTGTTGCCGCACTAGATGAATGGAAGCTGGCAGTCCAGCCACCCCACTCAGGCAAGGTCACCTAGATCAGGTAGCTCAGGGCAATGTCAGATTGGGTTTTGAGTATCTCCAAGGATGAAGGCATGACAGCCTCTCTGGGCACCAGTTTTTGACCACCCTCACAGTAAAAAGAAGCCTTATGTTTAGACAAAATGCTTTGTATTTCTATTTGCACACACTACCTCTTGTTCTCCTCCCCCTTCTCACAGGAAATGAGCTATTTCACTTAACTAACTTCAAATATAGCATATTCATCATGGTTTTGTTTACTAGGTAAAATTAAAGAACAAACTAAACAGCTTATATATCACAAGTTCAGTCAGGTCAGGGGAATTGGAAAGATTAGAGAAGCAGCCAAGAGGCCCAGCAGCAATGACAACAGCTAGCTGTACCAAGACACATTGATACAGAAATTTAGACAGTTCTCCAGCTAGCCACACACATGCCCAGCAAGTGAGGAAGAAGAAATAAAAAAAAAAAGAACACTATTATCTACCCAAGCTGCCCCAAACGCTGTTTAGCCATGGTAAACATGGTATCATACATTACGCAAAATACTGCAAGAATTTCAGTGTTTCAGAACAAGGTACTTACCATGTTCTTATGCACGCAATAACAGAAACAAAGATGGGTAGCCTATCTGACATAAAGGACACAAATACAGGAGGCTTTGAGAGAAATGACTGATTGGGTCTAGAGTCCTTAGAACACATACCACAGCCACCACCTTTGCCACTCCCTAAGCACTAGCTATGCATCTTGTGTGCTGTACAGCACAAGCACAAAGCTAGTATCGACCAAAAACAATATTAAATTCATAAATATCAACTGATATCATGAGAAATAGTCACCTTTTCTTGCACATATATGTTCACATAACTTGTGCTGGTTTAAAACATAGAAACCATAACAACAAAATAGTATTCACACATTATTATGACTGAACAGCCAAGGTATTAAACTTTGTAGCATATGGAAGTCCGTGAGCTTTGGAACAGTGCTAACTGGCCAACTGATGAGGTAGCAATATGTGACCATTAGCTTTCACTGGTCTAAGAACATGATTAGTGTTTTATATGCTTTCATCTGAGAAGGTACTCATGAGCTGTTTCACTGTAAATTGAAGAGAGTTTAACATTTACCTGGGTTACAGCTAAGATCCCTACGTGGTAAGAGATACTGCCTTAAACCATTAATACTACTAAATCATTCAGGCTGGCAACAGCAGGAGGAATTCAGTCTATGATCTGGTACATTAACTGAGATTTCAGTGAAGGAGCTTCAATTGGAAGACATAGGGAGACAAAGTAATTCCAGGAGTGGATTGAAGTGCAGTATTTACATGAATTCCTCAAAATGCAAAAGGGTTCAGTCATTTTGGCTTTGTTTTGGAAGAAAAGTATTCTATCAAAATCACATTTCACATGGGAAGGCTCTTTAGCAAAGAGTCCCTGGGAAGGCATAGGCCATATGCAAGGGAAAAGCTGACAACAGGGATTCTTCTGGGACTGGAATGCTAGCACAGTCTGCGTAGCTGTGGCTGATGAGGACAAGATTCACAGAAACTCAGGACATTTGTTCTGGGAATATTCACTTTTGTATAATGAGCAGGTGAGCAGCTTTTTATCTCCCCATACTGACATGTGCGTAGGGAGCTCTGAAGCCCTAACAGGAATCATTGCTCAGAGAGAGTCCCTTACTGCATAAACAGTTTCCTATGTTCTTTTGGATAACTGAACCTTGAGTCTAACTGACTACAAAATCTCAGCATACACTAATTATTTGTTACTTACGCCAGGGTAACACTTCGTTAAGTCTCTTGATGTTTGAGCGTTATTCATCTTTACCGTTGATGTACAGAGGAGCACAGCAGAATCAAAATCCACCCTATATATAACCCTGCTTCCATTACAAAGCTTTTTCCCTAAACCACAAAGATACAAGATGTGCTATTCACCAGCTAATCCTTATATTATTTTTTCACATTCCTCTCATGGTCAAGAGAAAGCTGTGTTGCAAGAATATAGCTTTCTTGGGGTTAAAAGAGGTCACCTGCCTACAGTGACTGCAGAGAAAAGGAGAATGACATGAAGCTCAGTATTTTTCAACCATACTATGTATTCTGCTCTTACCGGTTTAGCTCATTAAAGACTTTGCCATCCTTAAATGTCAGAGTCTCTCACATTCTGGACATGGACAGTAGCACCAGCCTGTATGGTAAAGGATGCAAAACCACCATGGACTGATTGTGCAAGCCTTCAAGACTAGTTCTGACCCTTGTAGCTCCTATGAAGCTTTATTCAATATTAGATCTCAAATGTTTGAATCCTCTGGGTAATTTACACTTCACTGGTTTTCTTCAGAGATGGGTGATTCCCCAAATAGAGATAGACAAACTCTCCTAACCTAATAGATCTTTTCTCCATGCTACTCAAGAAATATCTGGGCCTTTTTTTAACAAATAATGAAATATCTTATGTCTTTTCCAGATGCATTTCCTGCTTGCTTTTACTCTCCAATTCCCTGAAAACCTGCAGTAGAGACAGATCAGTACATTGTTTCCTCTTACAAACTAATTTCTTGACATCTGAGGTGTGCCTCCCTCCTGTTCAGAGGAATGTAGTGTTTAAAATCAACTCTATTTGCACTTCACCTCCCAGTAGAAAAAAAAGTCCTTTTCTGAACCACAAAGATAAAGTGTTTCCTGGCTCATGCTTTGGTTTGATTTTCATGCCCATCTAGCTCTTTGGTTTAGACATATGTTCTTACAGGGCCCTGTGGTCTCCCATGTTTAGTTTAGCAAACTATGACCAGCAATGGTGAAGAACATTGTAAAAACATGATGGTTAAATGTGAATTAACGCATTTCTTAGAAGATGCAAGTTCATTAGCTTTCTTCCTTAATTCATAATAATTTGAGAAATGTCGTAAGAGGATTACGTGGCACATGCTACTCTGATCTGATCAGTTTCCCTGAGATACACATGAATCACAAAGTTACCGTGAGTGAAAAACATGCTCCCCAGCCAGAGAGCAAAACTTCTGATTCAAAACAAGGTCTGCCTCCAGTTCTCTGCTCCCATTAAGGATTCAGATTCAGACCCTCAGTATCTCGGATTTTTCTTTTGTTTGGTTGGTTGTTTTGTAGAGGTTTTTTTAAATCACATTGTGAATGCAAAGTGTTTGATTTTCTTTGTAAATCACAGTCTCTGGAAGGAGGAGCCAGAAAAAAAAATAACCTCCCTCCAGCCCCTGCCGCACACCACTTGTTTGCAACAAGCACTCTGATGAAATAAGCATGCAGAAAAACGTTTATTCCCTTGTTTCTATCTGCAGGCTGGTACAAAGCTTTGCCCTGAAGAGAACTGCAAAACAGCTGTATGAATGCTTTGTGCTAGGGGTAGAGATCTCCTATTGATCACTCAGAGGATGGCCCCAAAAGTGTATGTCCTCAGCATAAGGACAGGCAATCCTGAGGAGCAGGAATAGCTCTGGAGATTGGAGAACTATCCTGTAAATGCTGAGAGCCTGTTGCTACTGCAAAGATCAAGTTCATTTAAGGTCTGGTTACGTGCAGTTATAGAAGCCATAGTTTGACTCTTTCACTGGAATACTGATAAACCTGCTGGGAGTCACTCGGACCCATGATGCGTAGCTATTCCTTTGTTGCAGGGTAGGGCTGTGAATGGGCTTTGGACTGCTGATATGAGACTATTTACAGAGCATATTCATTCGGAAGGAAATGCATTTGTAAAAGCTTGCTTCAAAGGAAATATGCAAAATAGCCTGGTTTAGACTCAGAGGCTAAAGGAAGCCTTATCACCTTTTTGGGCTAGACCTTAACTCAATATAGGTTGGAACAGCAACGCTGTCATCAACTGACTTACAATGTTTTACACTGGCTGAAATAATGGCTCTTATTTTAGATCTTTACTGGGACTGAGTATTTAATCCTGGTTACGTTTATTACCTGAGACTTCAGACTGTGGTCCTCCCTGAACATGGCTACTTATGAGGGAAAATGTACTGCCATAGAAAAGCTTTAACATCCAGTGTTTCATGTTGGCCACGAGTATGCAGAACAAAAGCCTCCAGGCAACAGGCAAGTGTGAGAGGAAAAGCCTCTTCCTACATCATTGCATCAATTAAAACTTATAGCGCATTTCTCTGCTTTTGCACTTCATTGCTTCATCACAACATAAACTCAAATTAAGGAGGTAATTTCATTTGTTGTATCTACTTCAGGATTCTGGTATCTCAGAAAAAGAAAACTTTTGTGTTAAGGTTTCTGGTCTGAATTTGAGCCCTACTCTGTTGGCATGAAGCACTTGAAAGAACAGCTTAAGTAAGTCATTCACAGACTCCTCAAACTTGGAATTTTTGATAATATAATGATTACAGCAGTTTGCAGGCTAGTGCAATATTCAAATTGTAAACTTTCTCAAACCAGGTGGGAAAAGTACTCAAGGTTCTCAGTGAAAATGAAATATATAATTTGCATTTACAAGAATGTAAATTATTTGCTGCCTTCTTACACGTAACGTGATACCACTAGCACTGCTTCTCCATGAATCATGAAAGCGTGTTATAGATGTCAGAGAATTAGACTCTGATACTCCAAATAAGCTAAATTATGCCCAAGTAACTTGTATAGCCCCAACTGCTTCAGCATCTGTGGTCGTAAAAATACTTATTCCTACTGTACCAAGCCTTTGTCAGGTGAGTAATATTGAGTTCTTTAATAATAAGGGAATTAAGGCACACTGAAATTAGTGACCTTCTGCCAGACAGGGCAGATAGCTCTATAAACATGCTGCAAAACCCGTGTTAGTTTCCAATACACATAGCCAGCATGTATTACTATTGCTGCCTAAAAAAAAAAAATCACTTTGCTTGAAGAGCTAAAATATAGGGAGAGTAAATCTTCTTATTGAGCATCTATAGTTCAGTTACCTTGCACTTCTACTGTAAGACTAAAAGGTTGAACTGAGACCTGGAAATATCAAATGGTCCTTCACATGGAAAGCCCATTCCCAAAGGAAATGAAATAACACTAAATATTTTGTAGTATTCTTTGACTGAAGTCACAATCACAACATTCAATAAAAGCATCTTTCATAGTCAGAAAGTCCCAAACACTTGTGGAGGTCTTTTCAACAGAGCTGAAAACTATTCCAAACAAATGGAAAATTCTTTCCATAGACTCATACTAAAATAAAGGTGGGGTTTTGGAAACCAGTTACAAAAACAAGACCCAAATATTGATTTGCCTTTGGAATTCCCTTATTTGCACCTGTGGAGCAGCTAGTAAAAGGATCCCAAGTAAATGAGTGAGTTACGGAGTCACTGCGATGTTAAATGCTTACCTTAATTATAAGCCACTTCTTTGAAACAATTGCTTCTCTCTGTAATTTGAATAGCTATAAAGGATATCTCACAGTCACTTGGAAGAACCTAAGTGATTGCAAATGAACGAATGTTCACAACACCACAAGCTTGGGCTTGCAACCCCTGTGGAGAGCCAGCTATACCGTATGGCAGATTGATTCCAGACTCAGGCTTTGCCATGGACTGAAGGCTCACTAGGACTAACTGTGTGATGACATTTCAGTAAGGAACTAACTGTGTGATGACAGTTCAGTAAGGAACAAGCAGGACCAAGATTCACCAGTGATTTAATGTGGACAGGCCAAGCAGTTGCTACTTCTAGCTACCTATCTGCCCATCCATTTTCCAAAGGCTGGAGGCTCATAGCTGGCTGAAGCTGATGCTGAGCCACCACAGTCCACAGCTTTGCATATGAGGACACACTGAAATTTATTCCAGATTTGTTACATGTGGAGCAGTAAATCACCAGAGTTCTTGAGGAGCTACACATACTTTCTGCTGTCCTTGGTCCAAGGTGGAAAGTGTGGCAGTCAGGTTACGTTCAATAAACAGGGAAGCAGCAATCACTTCAACTGTCAGCTACCTCCTTCAGATTAAGGATCAGAAGAAAGAAAACATTTTGGTGTCATACCAAGTCTGTTCACTGACATGACAACTCAGAACTAGTAGTGTTTGCTTTAAACCTCTACACAGATGCTTTAGCCTTGTTGTTAAAGTAATACAGTGGCCTGAATCAGCTTCAGCTTACTAATGGTACTAATGAAAAGAAGCAGCACGTTATGTTAGCACATAGTTGTACCTACATACTGCCTCATGCTCTGGGTTTGTGGAAGTGATCCCATATTCAAATAAACAGAATTTAAATAGCCATGCATTAGGAACCATGCAGTAAAGCAGGAAGAGTCATGACCCTGGACCAAGTAGTCCTAATGGCAGTAATCATGAGGTTCTAAGACTTGAACTGCCTACACAAACCAGATCTCAAACAAATTTTTTATAGAAGTCTTCAATCAACTCAGTCCTTGCTTCCAAAGATCACATCAGATTTCCCCATGTAAGATTCACTTGAGTACTCTAGAAAAAACATTCCCTTAGAAAAGATCTGGAATTATTCATTAGTGAAAGGGCAATGACTTAGGAGTTGAAAGCAGTGCTGATTTCTCAATATTATTGCTATCCATGTTATTGTGATGCAAATAGCTTATACCAAGCATTATGAGTGCTAAGAGAATTATCTTTGTTCAGTAAATACATGAAGTTCCTATTAGGGGCCAAAGTACATGAACTTGTCCAAAAGGGTGGGGACATCATGGATCATAGCAGCAAGTATCACCATCTAATTTGAATGAATTATGGTCTATCCAGACTTGTTCTTTTTTGCTGATTGAGAGAGATCTGCTGCAGCCTACTCACTGGACCATTGTCTGGGATACACACTGGGCTCTTAAATACTTTCAGGATGCTGCAGCTCTGTTGGCATTTCTCTTAAGTACAGAATCTTTACTAGCTAGCTACCTGTGTGTTGGCACAGGGCCTCACAGGCCAGTTCCCTTCTTAGGTTCCTACCGGTTCTTTCTCAAGTAACTCTTAGTTAACCACTGGCTCTTCCACAGCTGTCAGTAGTTTCTGTACAATCACCCTTTGGCATCACATTTCCAGAGAGGCAAGTTTCCTACCAAGGAAGGCAAATGACTTACAGATGATCACCATGGGGGGTCTTTGCAATAGGGTCAGCCTTGTAACTGATTTTTATAATTCATATATTAGTAAGAATAATGCCCTAGAGATTTATACAAGATAAACATTATTTCTATCTGCAAGATGCATTAGATCAGCTAGTACAATCAGGAAAGATGGACAAGTTTCAAGCACATCCCACATGGAGACAATTAGCACATAGGATTTCATCTCAGGAGAAGTTTATGTCTAAAATGGCATGAGCTGGCAGTGTGCACTCACAGCCTAGAGAGTCAGCCTGAGCTGCATCAAAAGGAGTGCGACCAGCAGGTCAAAGGAGGCGATCCTGCCCCTCTGCTCTGCTCTTGTGAGACCTTAACTGCAGTACTGCTTCCAGCTCTGGGACTCCAAACACAAGAGGGATGTGGAGCTGTAGGAACAAGTCCAGAGGAGGACCACGAGCATGATCAGAGGGCTGGAGCATCTCCCGTATGAAGATTGGCTAGGAAGTTGGGGCTGTTCAGCCTCTAGAAGAGAAGGCTGCGTGGAGTCCTCATAGCAGCCTTCCAGTATCTGAAGGGGGCCTATAAGGATTCTGGGGAGGGACTCTTCATTAGGGACTGTAGTGACAGGACAAGGGGTAATGGGTTAAAATTTAAACAGGGAAAGTTCAGGTTGGACGTAAGGAAGAAGTTCTTTACTTGAGGGTGGTGAGGCACTGGAATGGGTTGCCCGAAGAAGTAGTAAATGCTCCATCCCTGGCAGTGCTTTGGTGACATGGTTTAGTGCAAGGCATCTCTCGCCCATGGCAGGGGGGTTGGAACTAGATAATCTTAAGGTCCTTTCCAATCCTAAACATTCTATGATTCTATCTGCTGGTTTACAGGAATGATGGAGTTGGGATTTTTTGCATAGAAGGGTAATATTATGCCTCCCATGCACACCGCCCCCACCCTCTCCTGCCCTCCCCCCCCAAAAAAAAAAAGAAAGGGATTGCCAGGAAACTTGCAAAATAACACAATGATTACGTTCAGAAAAGCTTTTCAGACAAGTGCTTTTGTAATAAATCTGAGTTTTACCATTGACTCCACAAAAGTAGAACTGGATCCAGAGGTGTTGATCTCTATCCTGATGATGGAACGTCGAGTTTTGGTGGTTGAGGTTGTGCGAAGGGCAGCACCAGTGCAGTAATGCTCTTTATACCTGTTAAGCCCTCTTCAGCAGAGGCAGTTGCCATTTACAAATTCCTGTGACCTCTCCTGAGTGGAAAAGGAGACAGACTGTTCTTCCAAGAGGTACCTAGCACCACAAGTGTGTGGGCTAGCTGAGATCTGAGACTCTGTGATGGTTTTTGTCATGTTCTGGTTCCACACCCCTTGTTTTCTTTACTTTTCAATTACTTCTCAGTGCAGGGCACAGTGTTAGTTCATCTCTAAGGAATTTGTTTACTGTTTTCCACTATTTCAAGCCTCTTTCTTGATTAGTTTTCAACTCAGAGATTACCTTTTTCCATACCGACACATTTTTTCCCCTCCAGTTCTGATTAGATACTTCTTATTTTTCTCCACTTTTTTTGCCTTATGCCAGCAAGTAGCATTATTACTCAATGAAGAACACTGTTTGGTCTGCAGCTTTATTTTTCACTATGGATGAAGGTCTTCTGAGGTTAAGAGGTTGTCTCCTTTCCTGGATCCTAACCAGTAATTCATCACTGGAGTAAAAGCAGTGAAAATAAGCCAGGCATTTTAAAGCACAGTTTTGATGTGGTTTGTACCTTATTTTTCACTATCTTGGATCTGTGGGGAATGTAGTATTATCTCATAATCTGTTTTTATTTCCTCCTTTTTTCCTCTTTCCATCTGGTTTTCACTCACTTTTTCCCCTGAATTTCTATCTTAGTTTCTTCCCACCACCACCTTCATCTTATTTGTATGCATCACAGGCTACAGGCAGGAGAGAGAATTCCATTATTTGGAGAAGCTCTGACAAAGCAGAGTGGATGGCTTAAATGGGCAGGCAAAACAAGACATTTAGTGTGGAAGATGTATTTCCTTCCAGAGTTCTACCATAGTCTTTGCAACCATCTTCAAACTGAACCTTATTTCAAGTCTGCTAAACAAATGCACCAAACTGAGAGTATTCTCTGTCTTGCTTCTCTCCCTCTTTGTTAGTGGTGGTTATATCAAAGCTTAAAGGCCTCTGCACATTAAAGGTTTCTGTTCCCTTAGGGATCTCATATTTGCTAGCATTAAGGCTTCTTGCTTTACATCAAATAGATAGAATGCTGTTGTTACAATTAGGACATTGAGAGAGCAGGATATTGAAATAATGAAGACATTTTCATTTCAGAATGAAAAGTCACCATAATCTGCAAGACCTCTTCTTGGGAGTTCTTTTAATGCTTCAGACCAAACTCTCAGGGGTTGTATACGGCTAAGGAAAGCAAGAAGAAAGAATTCAAGAGCCAGGCCTGCTGTCTGTGCAAAAGGAATGCTCAGTACCTTCCGGAGGAGCCCTGCTAGACATCTTCATTGCTGTACCATGATGATGATGTATCATCACACTAGTGTGACCGTGACTGAGTAGAGCAGTGGAACCTTGCCCCACATGACTAGCACAGCTCAAGTTTAAAGGTAACATGAACCCCAGCAGCTAACAGGAAAGGCTTTGCCAGTATGTTGCACTGTTACAGCTGGAAGACATTACATTAAAATCACATCTGGCTGTTACTCAAAGCCTGGCTTGTTTAAGATCTTAGTCATTCTCCTTTAGTAGTAAAATAATTAAAGTCACATTACAGTTTAAAATAGAGCACATATTATGTCACATCATAATAAACAAATCTCCACTTCCACTTGGGAAGACAGAAACTTAAAAACTGTTTCATAATATGCAAACACTTCATATTTATTTAACATTTTGTACGTTCCTTGGCTATACTAATTTTCTACTTTCTAAATGCAATCTAATTACTAAATACATAAACTCAGCTAAACAGAATATTCACAGAAAAGCAAACTGGGAATGTTCTGAGGGGCAATTTTTCCTGTCCTAAGGATGCAAATTGAATAGTGCACCCCAAATGGATGAGGAAGATTTTTTTCCAAAAGTTTGGGGCTTTTCTTAATAAAAATAATTAGAATAAAAGATGTACCATTTTAGGACAGGTTGTTATACGCAACCAAATGTGCATGTAACCAACCAACTCTGAACTGTATCCATATCTGTATATACAGATTGTATATATGCCTGTTTATAAACAAGTGAATAGAAATAATTTATTCAAGAACTAAATGTAAAAATCCGTTCCCGCCTGGCTGCCTTCATAGAATGCATAGAAGTATGACCAGAGCTAGAGCAGCTGTTCTGCATGGTTTCTGCTGGAATGGAGTTAGAGCTGACCTTTACTTCAGACCCTGCACTGCTAAGCAGCCTTGAGATTTAACTCACGCTGTGTGTCAAAGCCTGTGCTTCATACAGTCATCTTCATCGGGGATATCCAAGACAGAGGGTGGAATGAAAACTGTGATATTCTAGAAGAAAAAGATTCACTGTAGTCTGACGCCATGGCAGGCGCAGAAGAAACAGAGGACGCAAAGCTAATTCAAGGCAGCAGGAAAGGGAAAACACTCCTCTCTTCAGTGGTAGGAGGACTGAAGAGCAGTTTGTGTACTTTTCTCTTGGATGCAACTGGAAATGTCCAGCACTCTTCTGCACTTAAGGATGAAGACTGTTTGCTTTTGTGCTGTAGTTGAGGTGACATTTGACTTAAACTAACCCATCAGTTGCTTCTGCTTCTGTAGCTTTAATGTCTGGTTTCTTAGCACATCTCTTATTCCTTCAGATTTACTGTCTTGCACTCAGAATAACTAAGCTACACTGTGACAAATGGCTGGGGTTTTTACATTTTGTACAGCAAGGCATTAATTTGGCTTATACCTACTTTCATTTCCTTGGGCAGCCATTTATTTAAACAAAGATCTGCATCTTATACATGAAACACATTGATCAGTGGTATGATGACTTAAGTTCTACTTTATTAGACTTAGATGGAGCTGATGAAATCATGTGGTTATATTGAACTAAGCTCAAGTTAGAGTTTAGTTCTGACCTTCAATATACTCGCACAGAGTTGCTGCTGCCGACAATGAGAGCCAAGCATATGCAGCCAAGGCTGAGTTTTGGCCTTCAGTCAGAATACGTATTAGCTTTGGCTTTTCTCTACATGGAGATAATATGTCAGAAACATAGTTCATTTTAAATTTGATATTCTTTCCTTTTGTTCATCTGAAGTGAGGTGTCTGTTCCCATCATCCGACCCCCAGTGAAAGTCACAAAGCTAGCTTCTGATTTTGCAAACTGTAGCTCTCCAAACTGCCAGAACGCTTGCATCAACGATGAGGACACGTCACCTTACCCTGTTGACACAAAGATATGCTTTGCAGTGCAGCCCAGGGATGACAAAGGTTACCCTGCCTTTCTGCTTCACAAGCAGAAGTATTACATCAGTTCTTATTGGAAATTCCCCCTAGACATGAAAAATCGTGTTTTAGCTGGTAACTAGGTATGTTTATATGGAATTGTTAAAATAATTTATTTTAATAACATATTTAAACCTACCATCTTGCACAATGAGAAAAAGCTGAAAACAGCCAAAAGTAATGTTAGTTTGAAAGGCCTCAACAGAACTGGCCAGCTACTTTTAGCACTTATTTTAGTATCATTCCAACGGAGTGCACAAAATATTGAAGGTGAGGCAGAGTTTTCTCATTCTGGTTCCAATCAAAGACACAGCAAGAAGCTTCCTGCACTGGGAGCTTACATTGTATGAAGACAAAAACAGGAAGAGTTTTTAGGTAAAGGAAATATTACTACACAGTTTCTGAGACAAAAACCTTAGGCAAAGAAAGAAGAATTATTTGCTCAAAGCTACCAGAGGTTGTAGTGTTCTGAGGAACTGTGCTCGCTGCTCCTGGACAAGGCAATTGAGAATTTTTCCACTCCAATTTGCTTAGGGTAATATTTAACATTGTGCATAGCAGAATACAAATGCACATAATAACAAATCAAAGTCGTTCAGATCAGCAGGTGGTTTACATGTATATATAGTGTGCAGGTGTCTCCCAAAATGCAAGGGAAAAAAGCTGACCAGATGGATAACCTGGATGAAACTTTTAGGTACTGGGACAGACACAGGGAAGAGAGGGATCAACTTTACTGGCAAAAAGAGATTAGAGGATTTAGATGAAGTCCTAAGACAGCCTTGCTCACCTGACCATAGCTACTGCTGGGATGAAAGCAGCATAGAAAAGGTCTACTTAAAATATTCTTATGCTTGTGACAGACGTCACGTCATGTTGATAAAACAGGTATGCATTTTTGAAGCCATTTTGTGCAGTTTACTCTGAATGTTTAAAGCTGTTGTACTAAATTTGGCAGTGTGTTTCTAATGTTAAATAGTCCTTTCCTGCAGCAACCTGGGAATCAGCTTTTGGAATAGGCTGAATTAAAAAAAAGGAAAAAGTGAAACCTGAATTTGAAAGAATGTTGATGCCTGTATTCAGGTTTGTATGTGTAAGACATATGAATATAAAACAGAAAGAAAGCATTGTAGGGAAATATCATTTAAGGAGGTACACACAGAACAATAATTTCCTTTCAAAAGTCTTAAGAATTTAGTTAGTTAGTTAGTTAGATAAGTAATTAAGTTTTGGAATATTTCATGTACACAGGCCCTACAAAAGTGATGTCTGCATAGCTTCAAGCAAGGCTCTCGTTTTATTTTGGTAGGATTATTTTCCTGATTTTCCTCCAAAAGCTTTGAAAACAGTTCTCCTTTATAAGATTTGCTGGTTTAAGTTTATGTTAGGAAAAGTTAAAAAGAGAAAGACAAAATTGCTGTTTAAATCTATTCCTTCTACTCAAAGTTCTCTTCTATTACCATTGTTCTCCCAAAATCTTGTCCATAAGATCTCCACAAATGGTCACTGATTTTTATTCAAGACTGAAATCATTCATTGAAGGAATGTAGTCTTTAAAGTCATAATAAAAGCCTGATAGAACAACATAAAATACCAGTTTCAAATGAAAGCTTAATGGTAAGGTTGCAAAGAGATCCATAGACACGCTGACTGTTGAGAGCGCTGATGACACAAGCACCTTTACTAAAGCAACGGGAGGAAACACCACCTTTATCAGGATACACTGTACGAAAAGCTGATCTAAGGCTCCTTTGCCTGACTGCCACAGTCTTCTCTTTAGCGTGTTTTGAATTTTAAAAGAATGTGAAGAGCAAGAAAGTCTGTTCTGTGTCAAGAAATGGAAGAATACCTGAACAGGTGAAAATTCCTGAGACAATGGTGACTCTCTTTCAGAGTTAATACACTTAGGAGTGTGGAAAAAGTATTGGAACAGAATATCACACAAAATTTTGTCAAAATGCTGGATAGAAAATGTGCATTTATGAATAGCTTGCTATTCATTTTTTGCTGGTTTTTATTTTTCTTCTTTTTACTATCTTTTGCTCCTTTTAAAAATAATCATCTTGATATTTCTGTTGAGTCAACTATTTGACATTTGTTTGATGTGTCAGAAATACTCTGAAGCATTAAATTACATAAATTGTTCTCATGCTAGAGAGACAATTCAAATGCTAATGTATGTTTAGACCTCTTATTCCTGGTATACTCTTATGCTGTAGAATACAAAGGCTGATCCTGTTTCACCTGCTGTACAAGCATTCTAAAGTCCACCTCTGAAATAAACAGAAACTTTTCTAAGTATCCTGGCCCATGCAAATGCCAAGCTGTTTCCACGTATTTGAAAGACGAAGTTCAGCATGTTTGTCTTGCAGTACTCAGCTGCATGTTTTAAAAGGGGAGATTTATAAATGAAAACTCAAAACACTAGAAAAAAGTAAAAGTGCCAGCTGTTTTTTGGAAATGTTGCTGAATTTCTTTTAGTTGACAATTCCGTGTAAATTCAACTTAGAAACATTGAAATCACTTTTTTTAAAAAGATGTGATACCAAAAATTCATGCCGACTTCTTCAGTTTTTATCTCTTGCCTTGAAAAGGCAAAATTTCTGGTGACATGAACAGAAAACAAGGTCTTATTACTTAATATGGTCTATTTCTTAAACTTTTTTTTTCTGCTACAGATATTTTAAACACAAGAAGAGCCAACATTTTTAACTTCATCCTTCTTCCGCTGAGCTGTTGTGGGATGAGAGAAAACACCTGACAGAAGCTAAAAAAGTCTTGTTGGATGTTGTGCTGATGAAGATGGTACAACTATCTACCTCAATTTCAGGGGGCAGAGTTGGACTTTGCACTGATAAGCATAGAGAAAGAACTCAAAAAGAGAACAACTTTCCTTCCTTGCCTAGCTTTCCAAAACTCAGTACTCTTTCAAAAAAAGGCCCTTTAGATTTGCAGATATTCGGTATTGGTATTTGGGAAGAGGTGCTTAATTTCACTTTCGGCTCCTTCCAGCCAAAGCTACAGTTCAGCAGGCTTTCACCCACACACAGAGGAAGAGTTGTCAATCAACAGTTAAATACCAACATGAATAGAGCCTTTGTAGATAGTTCTGTTCTGCCTTTTACAGCACACAAGCCAAAACAAAACATCTTTGACAGTGTGTGAAAAACAAACCTGAAATGCTTCAACAGCCTTTCACAGCTAGAAAGCTGACCATATAAACTCTTTAAAATTGAATGCTCTTTGTCAGACGGAGGAAAGCTTCTGTTCTGAGGTTTGACCATCAGGCAGACCGAGTACAGCTGTGTGCCTTAGAAAAGCAGTTCTTAGCTTAGTATGAGTTGGTTGGTTGCATTTTTATTCACATTCATGAGGCGTCTGCAGTCGTCATCATTTATCTTGAGCAAGTTTCCCTTTTAAAGGCATTAGCAAGACACTGAGCAGTTTCCAGATCTTCAGCCAGATCTGGCATATTGTAGATTCTGCCAAATAAATCCCCAGGCTGAGTGATTTCCTTACCTGGAAGAATCTGGGTTTGTACTGTGTCTTTTTTTAAATGCTGATTGCACTCAGTGTCACAGGCTCAGCCTGATTCTTTGATAGCACCAACAGAAAGCAGTAGGTAAGTCAGAATTCAATAAAGTCTTTTTCCATGTAATGTCCCAATTCAATAAAGTCATGTGAGCATATTCCTGATGTTAAATATAGGGATGATTTGAACTATTCATAGGTTTAAAAAAAAACAAAAACACATTACTGAGCTGCTGCCCAGCTTTGGAGATGTTTTGCTTCTCTTGCATGAGTGTCTCCACTGATCTGTTACTCCTGCAGTAAAAAAAAAGTATTTTTTACAGAAAATAAAGACTTTCTGACTGTGAACTGCAGATGGAGGCAAGGAAAGAGAAGCAGGTTTTTTTAAGAGGCAGTAGGAAAAGAAGAGCCTCACATACACGAAGAAAATACTTTTCATACGTACAACTTTATAATCATCTGTAGAGTATAGCAGAGTCTCAAGAATGTATATTGCGGAAAGCATTGTAGGTGATAACTAACTGAAGAGAAGTGGGACAGAAATAGAGCAGTTAATCTTGACCTGAACAATCACACATGCAAAATTGACTCCTCAGACTTGTTTGGATTAAAGGGTACACTGGCTAAAGCTGCTGATTTATCTGCTTTTATTGTAACTCGTCTTGCATTTTAAATCGCACCAAACATAGCAGGAGAATTGCTAACACCTCATCTGACGTCTAGAAGAGTTAAGAGCAGCACCACTGCTGTCAGTCTGCTCAGAGACGGTTTGTAGTCCAAATTCTCCCATGAAAATTAAACCAAAGACTTTGTGTCCTAGACCCTGCGTTTGTGGGAAAGTTGATTTTTGCAGGATAAACTGCGTTGTGCTTATATACAATTTTTGATTGGTTCTGGGTTGGTTTTTTTTTAGTCATCTGCCATCTTTTTGTTTTTGTTTTGCCAGTTAATCTCCTTTGGAAGGGCATAAATCTATTCTAGAATTGATACATTTTTCAGAAAAATATTTTTCTACAGTTACCTAAAGTTAGATCAACAGCTCCCCTTCAGACAACCATCCATTGCTATGCTATTCTGCATAGATTTACAGATGAATTAACCTATGTCTTTTATCTGTAGGTCCTCTAGGGTCAGTTCAGCTGACTGCAGCCTTCCACTTAGATTTTAAAATTCAGCCAGCCCCAGTAAAATTCCAGTTTATGTGCACTCAACAACATTCCCTTTATAGCAGTCCTATTTGCCTATCTTCAGTTGTAATTGGTAGGAAGGTCTGCAATTGTTTGGTCACTAGGAAAAGAAAGAACTTCTTTGAAATGCCAAGACCTAAAAGCACTGGAAATGTAGGAGATGGATGGAACCCCAGTATCTTTGAAAAATAGTGACTTGGGAAGACATCTAAATAAGCACAAGTGCCAAAGAGAGATCTCTGTCTGAAACAGAAAGAGATACTTCCTGGTAGATACTTTTTCAGCATATCAACCTTCATTTAGAAATAGAATATGGAAATTTAAGATACAAATCTAAATCTTTAGGTGGAGAACTAGCCTGCAGCTTCTGCTGAGGGGAATACCACTAGCTAGAACACCAGCTCGGATAAACTTCAAAAAAACTATGAGGTATAGCTCATGTTCTTAATTTAAAGCAGATCAACACAAGATTGCTCAAGCAGGAGGAAACAAACGTAAACTTCTGAGCCAGAAATAATTCCTTAATACTGCCTGAGCTGAGAACATATGCATGTGGATAAATGGAGAGATATATACAGAAAAATCTAACACCCAAAAGGAAGCTAAAGTGTAGCCATTTGGCTCACTTTCTGTGAAGCTGCGTCAGATGGAGCTGCTTTTTCCCATGCATTCACCTTGGCACCAGAGATCCTTCCAGCCAGTCCCTGCTACTGTAGTAAAACTGGAGGCTTGGAATAAAGAGCAGAAAACAGCTGGTTGGATTTTGCTGTTTGTCCTGGCCTATTATCCTTACTGTAGTCATTAAAATCTATCCTTGAGGCTTGAATTTGTAGTTGGGGCTCATAGCAAAATCTATCCCTAGGTCTTCCATCTGGGATGTTTAGTTATTTTGTCCACTGAAGTCAATGAAGTCACAGTGACCTAAATCATCTGAGCCCTAACCCTGCCTGTGGCTGGAAGCCCTAGCTCTTGGTGTTTCCCTTGCATGCTTTGCAGTAGCAGAAGACAAAACATTAGAGAGAAGTGGCATTTCTGTTTTGAACCAAAGACCATTTCTCTTATTTTGCTTTGGGTTTTTTGGTTGGTTGTTGTTGTTGCTGGGGGGTTTGTTTGTTTGTGGGTTTTTTTTTTCATTTGTTTATTTATTAGTCAACACTTACCAAAGCTGATACTCCTGTTGGAAATCTGGCGGATGGTAACTGAGTATCAGAAGACCATGTACATATTGATGAGTAGGGTAACACAAGTAGGAGTGGATCTGTGGAGTAATACAGGACTGGGTATTCTATTACATATTGGCTTCAGTAGGTTTTACTTCAGACTGGTTCTGGTCTGACCTGTGAATGGAAAACTCTTCAGTGGTTGGACCAATCCAGGGGCACATTTTCTAGATTAGTGTTATCTGTGGGTAATCCACGTAATACGCTTTAAGACCTCTCTGCAGTGTGGTATGTGGGAAAAATCAGGAAGTTTGCTTCTAAGTTGCATGCTTGGTCTCACCTAAGATGCAATGTAGAATCCTAGTTTATCACTCTGTCCTGAAGACAGATCATTGGTTGTACTTCCTTCAGTAAGTGGCCAGTCTGGATATGGTACTGTGAGTTCTTGTTAAAAGTCTTCCTACCAGATTAGAGGTAAGCTTGCTTGCAAAAGGACTATTTCTGAACTGAAGTAAAACCTATCTGGTGCATAGCATATAACTCCAGCATTGTTTACACTGTTCCAAGTGCTAGAGAACAGCTATTTCTTGTATTTCAAGTGTAGTGAAAAGGAGACAGATGCAGCAGGAAAACTCAAACAAGGGATGGCAATGGCTGAAACTGCTCTCCCTTCTTCAGGCAAGGTGTTTGTCTCAAGGAATTTGAAACTGGACCCTGGCAAGTTCCCTGACACAAATGCCAAAGTGATTTCAACAAGCAAAGATCTGGCCAATAGATTTTTACCTGGAAAGGAAATTACCGAGATAAAAGCCTCATTACTGAAGTTTTAAAACTCTTGAGTTTCAACCACTTTTAGTTTTGGTGTGCCCAAATGATTAGTACCATGTCATTCTTCACAAAGTAATAACTCACAAAGTAAAATCTCTCCCTAAGTCAGAGGACAGACAATAAGAGATTTATTGGAGTCATTAAAGCAATTCTTCAGTATGCTTATTTGATGACAATGCTTCCTGAAATAAGTCTGAAAGCACTGCTAGCACCAATATTGCAGCTGGCAAGAGCACTTTCCAGAGGGTGTTTGGAGGTGGCCCTGACAGCTGCTCTGAACTGCCATGTTGCACATTCCACTGTTTAAACAGTAATTTATTTTGCAATCCCTGCATCATCAGTTCTGAGGTGTTTGTCCTTAATGTTTAATGTTTAAAGAGGTCAATATTTAAAGAGATCTGTACCAGCAAATAAAACCTCTAGGTTGCTTTAAAGTTAATATTTCACACACTCTGAGAGTAATATAGAACAAGAACTGCCACTGACAAAGTGTCAGCGCCTCTGTTAAGGCAAGAAATTCTGGTGCCAAGAGAACCACCAGTGAGAAAGACTATTTAAAACTTCTGACGCAGTTTCTGAGTATCTTAGTAAAGTTCATCGGAGCTTAAAGGAAAAACTCTATTTGTTAATTCTATTCAAGACATGCAGGGGAACAAAACAGTGTGAATAGCACAAAACAGGGTATATAGGATTTGCCAACGTGGAAAAACAAACGTCCCGGCTGCTCTGCCTCCTTCTCCAAGCCAGCGTGGGAAAAATCAGGCATGTCTATTAGCAGATTGTGGGACACACTATTGCTCTCAGTAAAGCCTGTAAAGCTGCCACAGTATGTTCCTGCAGGATCACTGCTTTGAAGTAGCACAGTTGTGTTTGGCACTGAGGTTCCCAAAGTGATGCTGGAATAATCAAAGGAGGAAATCTGTAGGCTGTGCTGCCCATAGAGGAAGATAATGGCAATAAAAGTTGGTACTTCAGGCACCGAAATCAGTGTAAACGACTGCATGGTATTACAAGCAAAGAAGAAAAGGGCCAGTGGAATGCTTTCACATGTTGGTGACCTGAGGCTAGCTGGCATTGCTATTGCTCATCTTGCTGCTTCTAAATCACCCTCTCTATCCAACTGGGCCTTCTGCAGCAAAGGACTGTAGCAGTGATACTGGGAACGACAACGTGCCCTCCCCCTTCTTCCGCACACAGTTCCGAGTGATGGGAGGACTGCTGCAATAAGCAGCAGTCAGGCAGAAGACCTCTGAGCAAATCAGTAATTATCAGCATCTCAAAGATACTTTTGTTCCCTTAACTTAAACTTTTAGAAACAGAGATACTTGATTAGTGAAAGGACTTCTGATTTTATACCACATTATATATATATATATATATATACACATATATACATATATAATACTTTCATCTGACTTGGGTTGACACTTGCAAGCACAAGAAAAGTTATTCCACTGAATACAAAAACATCCCTTAAACCCAAAGTTATTTTGGTTGAAGCATGAAGTTAAGCATCATGATGTATTTGATGGTCAAACACAAATTAAATAAATAAACATTCTTCTGGTTTTACTTTTCCTACTCTTTTAGGAGCTGTGACCATTTGTTTCCAGATACTCTAACCAGTAACTGATATTTCTGGGAGAGGGGAAGGTGTTAAAAAGTCATGACTCTTAACAAGAAAATTTGATGTTTCAAGCTGGAAAGAGAGCTCACTTCCTGAAAATCATATCCAGTAGTATCTTTCCTTGATGAGAAATATCTTTTGTGTAAAGGGAGCACAAAATACAATTTAATTCTTCTAAATAACACTTTTAAATAAATGGGGGATGTGGTTTGTTTCCCTAACCTGATCTTTATGAG
This sequence comes from Psittacus erithacus, assembly GCA_009867235.2. Classification (NCBI taxonomy): domain Eukaryota; kingdom Metazoa; phylum Chordata; class Aves; order Psittaciformes; family Psittacidae; genus Psittacus; species Psittacus erithacus. The sequence goes on along the minus strand of WYDI02020866.1, from coordinate 10,737 downwards.
TTAGATCCTCCATAGTTCCAAAAGGTATGAATAGTTTCTTGTAAGTAGAAAAGAGAAACAGAAACAAGTCTTACAAAATATTCTGAATACTCAGGTCTCTGCACTCGCTCTCCCTCTGTCTCCAAACCTAAAAATGCTGAGAAGTGGAGGCAAACCGCCAAAAGCTTCATACCCAGTGCTGAACCCACATAAAGTAAAGGTTGCTAGTTGCATTTGGATGCCAGAACATTAGCATGGCTTTCACTACTAGCTCTTACACATCCTTTTTCAAAGCTAGATACTTCACAGGTTTTGCCTCTTCTATAGGCTTTCATTGCTTGCTCTTCCAAGTTTTCCTTGAGTGCTAATCTTGCTGCTGGTAAGAAAGCATGTTGCATATTAAAAGTTCTCCACTTCAGCGGTAGCTGTTGCTGGTGATTCCTTTTCTGCAATAGGAAGCGTATGCATCAAGTGCTACATATATATATATACACATATATATATATACACACAACTAATAAATCACAAGCTTTACTTAAGCTCAGAAATGTTCCCACTGAACTCAGCAGCAGTATGAATATGTTAAACACTCTGGGATCAACCACCTGAGGCTATGAGCTCACGGCTCTGCTTAAAGTTCCTTCCTGTTATAAACTTGCATTTGTATGAAGCATCTGATGAAATGGCAGATTGATACTGCTACTATTATTTGGTATTACAGCACTTTAAACCAAGGCTCTATTCTGTAGGAAGAGCACGACTCTAATCATAGAAAACTCTATGTAACATTATTTCTCTCTTACAATCATAGAACGGTTTGGGTTGGAAAGGACCTTAGAGCTCATCCAGTTCCAACCCCCTGCCACAGGCAGGGACATCTTCTACTAGACCAGGCTGCTCAAAGCCGCATCCAGCCTGGCCTTCTGTGGATGTTTGTGGATGTTCGTGGATGTTCAAGTGGCTGACAGGAAGAAACCAATACAAGTCAGAAGATGCCTTCTTGCACCAAGGCAGAGTTAATTCCAGCATGGATGGAAAATAACCACAGCCTTTCTTCTCCTGTGCAATTCTCAGTATCACAGTAAAAGGAACACACACTAAAATTAATGATTTACATATTTATAACCCAGTCTTCTTGACCTTTGTTAGCCAAAACACCTGAGTAAACCAATCTGTATGCTTAAATTTCTTGTAACAGTTGGGAATGTGGCAAATGCTTAAAAAAAAAAAAAAAAAGCACACAAAAAAACACCAAAAAACCAATAATGCTTTTTAAGGTAGTAGGAAGCAGGAATATAAAAATGATCAGATGGAGTTTAACAATGAGACAAGTGGTACATGCTAAAAACAGAAAAAACAGAATGTAAAAAGCTATTATAGCTATTTTGCTTGTGCAGTTCCACACTTCACTTTTGCAATGATAACGAGCTTCTTGCTAGGCATCTAAGCAACTGTTTCCACAATTTTTGGCACAACAAATAGCTGACAAGGTGAAAAATGTTGATCAGTAATTTTGAGGATCACAGCTAAATCGTTGTCCTGGTTTCAAGTTAATGGTCATAAAAATTTTTTACTACCTTTGTAACAATACTTTGGACAGAACAAAATATTTTTACTATTTCCAGCTCTCAGGGTGGCAGGCACATCCTGAAGGAATATTTAGAAAACATACGTACTCTTTTTAACAGCTGCCTTTTTTGGCTTCATCCACCTACCAAAATGGATGAGAAAGGAAATTTTATGCCTTTTAACAAGGACAGGATTCCTTTTCTGAGTATGTCTCAGTGAAGCTCCTACAGCTTGCAGCTAATGTTTTGTCCCTTGAGTTGAAGCAGTCAGGCACACTTGATACTGCATAATGAATACCTAGAAGCCTATTTGTTTCAGACTAGCAAGGGAAGGTTGTATGAAGAAGCAAAGTTATTAGGAGAAATAATGCACCTCTTTCTCTCAGAAACTCAATCCTCTGTTAGCGCCAGTGAAGAAATTCCTGCCTACCCTTAACATTCTGTTTTAGAGGCCAAAAATAAATCAGGATTCACAAGCACCATGGATTCCTTTAGCTGTATCTGATATCTGTAGTGGCTAGATCAAAGCTTTTAACTGAGTAAACCAATCTATCCTTCTGGTTTTGTCTCAAATATGCTTGATTGTGTACACCCTGCTGATAAAAAAACTGTGCTTAATCAGCATAAATGCATGTTTTGTGTGCATGAGCACAGCTGTAAACAGATTGGATGGTTTTAGCTAGGTGAAATGGCTGTTGTCCAGATCAGCAGCAATTTGGAAGGCTGTTTTTGTGTGGACTCGTTGGGTACACATAAAGCACTAGAGGGCAATGCCTGTTGGATGACGTTGTATCCATATAGCTGCAGAGGGAGTCAGAAAATTAACTGTCATGGAGGTTGTAAATGGGAATAGAAGGATGTTTGTTATTCTATCCTGAGAAGTGTAAGATACAAACACTGGACTTGGGAGCTTGCTCAACAAAAAAAGGATATCACCACAAGTTCCTAAGTACAGACACAATGTTGATAAGTCCCTCCCTGAAATTTTCATTACAGTAATTTATTATTGAAGACAAATAGCAGCTAGCAAACCAAACAAAAACAGCCAGTCCCCACCCCAACATTTTAAATAACAAAGATTATTTTTCTCTTCCTAAAACATTTTTTTCCTGTTCTCTGTTTTGGAGTCACTACTTCCTTTGTTCTTCATGCCCAGGACTCTCAAAATAAAGAGGATCTTAATTTCTGAAGTGAAATAATGCAGACATTAAGCTAATTTACAAACAAATTTTGCAGCTTCTCTCAAGCTTAGTGCTCTAGGACACAAGGGTAGTATTCCTCACTTACAGGAAGGAAGGAAAAACTCCATTTTAACATATGTATTTCTAGTGTATGCCTTTAAATAGAAGGTAAGCAATCTAACCTAAAGCACTACAAAACCATTTTCTTTGACTTCAATTGGCTGGCAGAGGCGCAACTACAGTTCAGGTGAGCCTTTGTTTGAGAAGCAGATAAAAACAAAGTTTGAGTTAAGGCTCTTAACCAACCTGAGTCTCAGTGCTGTGCCCCAATGGGTCCTACAATGTGGATCTACTGCTTTATTATTGCAGTGAATACCTTAATCTATAACGTCTCCAGTTGCCTACTGGGTATTTAGGGAGAACATCTGGGCTAAGGGTGTCAATGGGAATTTTGCCACTAACTTAATTTACAGCCTGGATTTCACCCACAGTTTGTTGAATCACTGTTTTTTACTGAATGTTCCAAATTATACTGTACTAGATAAGCTTCATACTCTATTTTTAGCACTATTGCTTTTACTGAACCAAACATCTCTGTTGATCTGTCCAAATAGGCCTAAAGCAAAAATGGGGTGGGGGAAGACAAGGTTTTTAAAGTTTGGAAGAAAGCTTTGAATGTCTTCTCTGGGCATGCTGTAACAATTGCAAAAATACAAACTGAACAGAAGACCATCATTTCAGGAAGATGAGCAACTATCACTTACACTTGATATGCTGAAAGAGTGGAATGATACAGCAAAACAATGGAGGAATTTCAGGAAGGTAAATGTTAACCTTACGTACTCAAGTATAACTTCCTTTTAAATGTGTTTTCTCACAGGGGAGACTGATTTGCCTGAGTGAGTCTTGGAACAAGTGACTTTTGTGGTTTACAGTTAAAGTAAATAATCATCCTGTTTGCTAGTTGTACCAATGGTTTCTGCTATCCAAAAGGGGTGGCAGTACTTTCTCTCTTTCTGTAGGGGAAAGACAGAGGGAATACTTTCTTTAGAAGCATACATATTAGTATGTTATAGCACAAATTAGGAGACAAGCCTTCTTCAGGCACACCAGTTTGTAAAATCACTGCTCCCATCCACTTTTATTAGAAAAAAGAAACTTCAGATCCTCCTTTGCCCACACTCTGCATTTGTGATTACATCTATTTCCCAGTCTTTTACTAGTATTTCATTTTGCAAGCAAGCATAAGCCAGCTCCATTTTGCATTCCCTTTGCTAAGGTGCAAATGATTTGGCAATTGCAACCACATATGACTCATTACATAACTGCATATGCTTCCTATTTTAATTGGCGTGGCAAATGACTAATTGTATTAATGTGCAACTTAGAAACCTACTGATATGAAAACACGATAAAGAACACCTTCATTTTTGACATGCCACTACCCTCTGATTGAATATATCATATTCAGTACTGCAGTTCTTGTCTGCAATGACACTAGACCTAGCTGGCTGGTTCACCTTTGTGCTGAGTTGTAAGATTTGTGCAATACTGTAGAAGTAACACAGAGAAAATAAAAAAAAAATATATCTATTTTTCTTGCTTGTATTCCTTTGTATTTTCTTGGACAGATGAGATCAGGACTAAAGCATTTCCTCTACTCTCTATATAACACTGATAAAATAAAACATCTTGTAGACAGCCATGAAGGATTTCTCTTCCCCTAATATGGCTAATACTCTGAACAGGTGAGCACAAGTGCCTTGACACACACAAAAATTTAGGATCAGTCAACAGCTACTGATAATCTGCAGAGGCACAGCAATATGTTTTAAAAGGAAAAGGACATATATACTGGGGAAAAAAAAAACCCCAGTAGTAACTTTATGAAGGCTCCCTCTCCAGTTTGTAAACTTACTGTTATGAAAAGTATCACTTATAGCCTTAGTTTTATTTTTATCACTTGTCCAAGCCCTAACTTGCTTCAAGAATGTAAATAAATACATGACATGCCTACTATTCCAGGAAGGAAAGAGAATATTGTTGCTCTACCATTTTTCACAACCTCTAGTATATTAAAAATGTGCAAATACAAAGGGTGTCTTTGAAGTAAAGAAACTACCTATTCTCCCTGCCATCAGAACCACAGGTATTGGCATCCAGGCATGTTCATTATTTGTAGCAGTAATGATTACTATAATTTTTGCAGATGCAGCCCTACAATTTAAAGTCCTTAATAGTGAGTAATAAATTCAACTCGGAGCCATAAAATCTAACTTAGACAAATGAGCAGAATGTGTACTCTGACCACCTAAATTCCAGAAAAAAAAGTATGAACTCATTGCAACCTCTGCAAAGCCTCATTCTACAAAGTTCATTAAGATCAACATCATTATTTTGTAACATGATCACAGGTGCAGTTTTTAGAGTCCTCTGGAATTAAACTGCAGGCTCCTGTAACTTTTACAAATGGAACAGGTATTCTAAATTAAAACCCTGAATACCCTGAAATACTTTATTTTCTCTGCAGTGTTTCTTCCTATCAGCTTTCTGTTTCAAAAAGACAAAAAGCCCTTGTCAAAATCCTGTCTGTACCTTGATAAGTTATTAAGTGAATTAAAAACATATTACAACATTAAGCCAGAATCTTGGGGGGTTTTATTTCTATTTACACTTTAACTACTACATACTTTCACACCATATTCAGTTTTCAGTCTATCTTATTTTTGTACAGAAAATGAAACAGTATCTTCAGTTATAAAGAGAAATCAAAAAATAAACAACTGCAGTTCCTAGCACTAAGAAGATCTAGAAGCACTCAAAATGTAAAATAAATATCTTTCCTAGTAGACTAACTTTAGCTCCATCCTCTCACTCATCTTTTATAGTGTGTTAACATTTCCTTCTCTGCCCATAAGCAAACCTAACTGTTGAAGCAAACCCTTATGTTCTTGGTCTTGCTTCCCTCCCACAGCCACTTTAAGGTTCTCCCTTTCTGCTTTGGAACACCTGTATTACACCAGACCAGGTTTGTCAGATTATCTGTTTGACACTTTCTCTAACAAAACAGATTGACTCTTTGCACTATGATCTCCTGGGAGACAAAGTATGTTGCAAAACTGCCAACAGAAGTTACTGGAATGATCTTTTGAGGGCAGCTATGGGTATGCATTTTATTTTGCAGACTGGCACAAATATATCGTTCCAAGTCCGTGATTAAGTACCAACCACCATCAAAGCTTTTGATACATAATTCAAAATACAAGCATGGAGATGTTTCATAGTTCTAGTATAAACCCTGATTATCTATTAACTTAGTGATAGCTACTTGTTTTACATCATAGTGGTAAGTCCCATAGACTTTACTGTATCCCTTATAAAGACAAACAATAAACAATTAGAGTTTAGGTGTATTATCTAAGCAAATACTTTGAAAATATCTTTTCAAGGCCCAGATAAAATCCTTACCAGAGAAATTATAAGAGGATGAAACAGAAAGTATGGGTCTGGAATAAAAACCTTAAGAGGAAGAAAGTGAGCAGGTTTTATTGTCCATCACTGTTACTATTTCCCTGTGTTCAAGATAAGGAACTGCACCAACAATGGTGAATCCATTAAAATATGGCATCATGCGTGTTCTTTCTTTCCAAGGAATTATGTCTCAGTTGCCTATTGGTTGTCTTCACCCCAATGCATTAGGTTTTTATGACAAGACTTGCGTTACTGTTGTCACCTGGCAGAACAGCAGGACTTGGTAAAGATCACAGCAGATGCTGGTTGCAATATCACCCCTAGTACCAGCTGTTTCTGTATTCCCTCACAGGTGTTTGTCTTCCACATGGCTGACAGCTGAATTCTCTTCAAAAAGCATGACTAAGGCTTCAACAGGTACAAAGCCAAGTTTCCTCTTGGATTCTCTTCTTTCTCCTGGTGTGCCTCATGCAGCTGGCAGAGTTCTGCCATTGTGGAACAGAGACTCCTGGAAATAAATTCTTCTTAAGCAGACAGGCTTTTGTTGAGTTTTGACTCCAGGCTCCCAGCCCAAAGTCTTGAGCAATCTGCACTAAGAAAGCTCTGTGTGTCTGTGGTAAGGCTCTTTTTTAGAGGCTTCTAGTCTGAGCCAATTTGTAGCAAAGAGAACCATTTTCTGAAAGACTGCGTTCTAGGCAGAAGATCTTCATTATCAGCCTTGTCCTAGCATATTCTCTGAGATTTCCATCAAATTAGGCTTTGGATTTAGACGCAGACAACCTCATTTTTAGGTTTCTATACCTGCATTTATGTGAACTAGTTGCAGAACAAATCAGGGAGGCATACAGTATTCTTGTACCTCTTGCCTATTAATTAATTCTTCACATTTTTTCTATACAAGTGGGTGAAAGAAATGCTGTGTGCATGTATTTTTCTCTTTCTGAAAAAGAAACACAAGATTCAACAGCTTATTTTCTGTCACAGCCACAACTTCATTCATCATGTGAAATCCCAGGTTGCTCTGTGCTCTAAAATACTCAGCATGTTGCTCATCTTCTTGTGAGCGAGTAATAATTTTGTGGGGTTTCCTGCTTCTTTCCTATTTCTCTTGTTATTACTTCCAGAAGACGGTGTCTGTAATGTTGTTGCACAACTCTACAAACTGAGGCATACAAACTGAGGCACTTTTTAGACCCTAGATTTTTTGGACACACTCATATCAGCATAATGTCTGTGAAACATTTTGCGTAACTGTTCAAAGAGCATCTCTCTCTCATTTTCTTAGTGACAATGGTAGACAACCTGTCAGTCTATCAGTGGTTAGAAGCCATCATCTTTCACCCAAATATTGAGCATTTCTAGTCAGTCTTCACCTGCCAGCTATATTTGTTGAATGCTTTGATGAATCATATAAAAATTGTATAAGCCTGACTTCTGCTGCAATAGGCACTTTACAGACCCTTCACTTCTTTTACAGCTAAAAGGAGAAGAATGAGGACTATAAAGAGTTGCCATTTTTCTTCATCTGATTGTAAGTCCTAAATGCAGAGTCATGTGGCTGTACCCTGTTCTGCAAAATGGCAAGGCAATTTTGCAATTGCTGTGAGCTCCTAGGTAGCAGGTTCTGCTTTTCTTTTCAATCACACCTAAGGTGTTTGATTTTTCCCTTAATCTGCTTTTCCTATTCTCATTCCACCTCAAGCAACACATTTGATTCTCTTTCCTGTGTTATCCACAAGTGACACTACTACGTGGGGCTTTTTTCCTGGATTTATTTAATGGATGATCTTGTCCTAGATTTCGCCTGTGACAAATTGCCATATCCAGGCTTGGACTCCTATTTTTAAACATCTTGACAATATATTGCTTTTCCAGATGTTTCCATTTTCTGAAAGAATGCCTGAAGGTACCAGTTTGTCAAACATCTTAAAAGCAACAGAGCATACAGAACAAATGAGAAAAGCCACAAAACAAAATCCCAGCTGATTCAAAGCATATCTGATTATTTTTCTTTCCAAGACAGTAATAACACTGCTGCTATATTGGCTATGTCTAAGATGAAATGTGGAAACTCTCTCATTGGATTGGAATATTGAAGATACTCAAGATACTGATGCTTGTCTGGTATATTTTAATACTCAGTATCTTGTGTTCTTTTATCCAGGATTAAGACAGATGAAGTTTGAATGAACAGACTACACTTGGGTAGCCACACAGCATACCAGATTGGTATACTCACTCACATGAAATTCTGTATTGCATCCCTTGGGGAAATATTAACAGCAGCATATTTATTAGAGAGATAGTCATGCTAAAAGCTTTATTTGTTCAATTGACTGCTGCTTAAACACTTACCATTTATAATAATTTCTAATTAACACTTAAAAGCTTCTGTCATGCTGTCATGCTGTAATCAGCATGACAGAAGGTAACAGACCAACGTATTCTCACTGCATAGCTATATACTGAGCATGAGCAGCTGGGATTACTAGGAACGGGGAAGAACCATTTAGGTATGCAACAGAAAAGAAAAATATAAAGAATTATTTTTGCATAAAGGTGCTCTTAGCCTTTTAAAACCTATTCTTCCTTATGAAGCCACAATATTTTTTGAAGTGCTTTAACTGAAACAGTTTCTGGAGAGAGAATTATATCTTTTATTAGACTGACTACCTACGGCTGTAAAGAGTCGACTGTTTTTATTAGTTGTTGCCATGATTTAACCCCAGCCAGTAACTAAGTCCCACATAGCCATTTGCTCACTTCCCCCCACTCTCCCCAGATGGATGGGGGAGAGAACTGGAAGAGTACAAGTGAGAAAACTCATGGATTGAGATAAAGGCAGTCTAAAGGATAGAGCAAAAGCCATGCAGGCAAGCAAAGCAAACCAAGGAATTCACTCATCACTTCCTACAGGCAGGCAGGTGTTCAGCCATCTCCAGGACAGCACAGCTCCATCATGCATAATGGTGACATGGAAAAACAAATGCCATCACTCCCAATGTCCCACCATTCCTCTTCTTTCCCCAGCTTTCTATGCTGCTCATGGCACCTTATGGTGTGGGATACCCTTTTAGTCAGTTGAGGTCAACTGTCCTGGCTGTGTCCCCCCAGCTCCTTGTGCACCCCCAGCCTGCTCACTGGTGGGGTGAGGAGCAGAACAGGCCCTGGCTCTGTGTGTAAGCACTGCTCAGCAGTAACAAAGACATATTATCAACAGTTTCCAGAACAAATCCAAGACATTGTCCCCTACTAGCTACTGTGAAGAGAATTAACTCCACCCTGCCCAAAACCAGCCCAAGTGTTTCATAACATATTGTAAATACCTTAAATCTGAGTGGATGAATGTGCACATATGGAGTTGCTTTTCTTCAATTGGTGTTAAGAATGTTATCACAATACAGCCACAACTAGGAGAAAAAACCAAACAAAACAGAACATAAGGTGAGCTTCTGGGAGGAGTGCTGTGGAAAGGATGCCTGGATTCTTCAGATTCTTCACTTAATATTTTCCCAGGGCATATTTCAGGGTTCCAACCTATTTCAGTGCAGCCAACCTTTCATTGTCTGCCTCCTCCTGAGGTTTTTCAGCCCTTCCCCAGATCTTTCCCCTTCACACAGTCCACTGAAGTCCACATTCAGCCAGGGAACAGAGGGGAACCAGCCTTTCACACATCCTGAACCCCCTAAGTCCTAAAGAAATTGTTTTATCAAGGGTGGTCCCTCCTGCCTCACCACAGCACTATGTAAACAAGGCTGGTGCAGGTGCCTGTCCCTGGAGAGGACTGGGAACTGTGAATGCTGATCACAGATTTTGCCACAGATGTCATTTCCCATGGACCAACTTTTCTTCATTTCTCATGGAACAGCTTTTGCAGCTCCCTGCTCAGGATACAGGTGCTTGTAAGCCTCACTGCTTGAGATCTCTGTATGTTACATATAGGAAGTCCTTGTGCCTATAGTGACATGTGGCTTTCACTGCCTGACCAATGCGTAAAGCCTTGGGCGTTGTACATTCCATTGCCACATTCCATTGAACTACACCTACATTATGCATGACTGGGCCTGCAACTTGTTTTATTTCTTTTTTTTAGCTTTCCAATATCCATTTATCACTGAATTTAGAGAGCCAATCTGAAGGCAAAAAAAGGTGAGAAAAGCCAGGATATACTTTGAACAGAAACTGGGAAGAGCAAGGGAAAGTTGTGACCAACAGCTCCCTCTTGTGTGCCACAGGAAGAGCAAAAGGTAACAAGGAAGGAAAGAGGAAAAGGAAAGAGGGAAAAGGAAAAGGAAAACGAAAAGGAAAAGGAAGGAAAGAAAGGAAGAAAGAGGGAAGAGGAAGGAGAAGGAAAAGGGAAAGGGGAAAGGAAGGGGGAAGAGTAAGGGGAAAACGAAAAGAAAAGGGAAGGGAGGGGAAAGGTGAGGGAAGGGAAGGGAAGGGAAGGGAAGGGAAGGGAAGGGAAGGGAAAGGAGAGAAGGCGATAGGGAACGGACAGTTTGAAACAAAAGGGTATCCATTTGAAATTGTTAATTACA
>WYDI02020864.1:0-28392 GCA_009867235.2 Psittacus erithacus | reverse complement strand
ACACAATACTCCAAGTGAGGTCTCACGAGAGCAGAGTAGAGGGGCAGGATCACCTCCTTCGACCTGCTGGTCAAGCTCCTTTTGATGCAGCCCAGGATATGGTTGGCCTTCTGGGCTGTAAGTGCACACTGCAGGCTCATGTTCATTTTCTCATCGATCAGCACGCCCAAGTCCTTCTGGGCAGGGGTGCTCTGAATCTCTTCTCTGCCCAACCTGTAGCTGTGCCTGGGATTGCTTCAACCCAAGTGTAAGACCTTGCACAGTGTTACCTTTATATGTGCATGTTCAGCTTGAAATGAAGCAAAATGTAAACTACCTGTAGTCCAATGTAAGGAGGGTATACAGAGTATTGACAAACAGGGAAGGCAGTTTTGAAGAGAGGTGTTCTGAACAGGGAGAATACAGCACCATTGCAAAATAATTTTGGAGATGCAAGACGTGTAAGAAAACAGACATCCTTGGTCCTACTGCTCATTGAATACCTCTCTCCCTAGTGAAAACCATGGTTGTGTAAGTCCCATTATTTGTTTTAAATATAACTAACTATCCAATGGACTTAGTATGTACAGTTCAATCGTTCTAGACAAAACACTTTGAGAGCCCCATTGTAAAATCCATCGATTAAGTATAAAACCCAGACAATTAACACTGATACAAAGCCCCTGTCATCGTTAAAGTTATTTTAGCAACTCCTGGAAGGATGTCTTAATAACTATGCTTGTAACTGAGCCATGTGTATCTAGGGGGTATGCAAAGTAAGTGCAACAGAAACTTAGATGCTGTGTGTGCGGCTTGAACTGTATTAAAGCCATCTCTTAGGGATTTCAGCTAAATGTACATAGTGAAGCTTTTTAGAGCATCATTTTCAATTTGTTGGTGGACAGGAAGAATAAAAAATTCAGCTGTGTAAAAAGAAATTGAGTGGTTGTCCGGCTTCCATGAAAATGAATGTGAATTGGTCATCCAAATTCCCTAAGCAACTTAGAAAACATCAAAGCCATTCCTAATTATGAAAAGAAGTACAGTGGTATCTGCAAAGTGTAACTCTTTGAGTTCTAATAGCTCCTGGGGCTAAGTTGAGCAGAATTTGGTTAAGTACAGTACAAGTATGATTTTTTGTATATAACCACAAGGACGTTTTATACTATTTAAATGTTAGAGCAGAAATAGTTTCAAAGTATATTGATGCTGTCATAAGTTAGGGCCAGGAACCACACAAACAATGGACCATATATTAGCTTTTTCATTCTAATTCAAACTACAAGAATCACCTGCATAGTGAAGGAAAAAGGCATTCAGCCAAACTCCTCATTAAAACTCTAAGTCATATTACCTGGCTTAATGTAGATTTCCTGTTGCTGTTTCTCAGTGGTTTCACATGCACTTTCCCTTGAGTCATCTGCCAAACTGCTGAAAGCTCTGGAGGCAGTTTTACAGCAAATTCTAGAGCCATGGAAAGGATTAAATCTCATGCACTTCCTTTGCATTGCATTAATAGGGGAAAAGAAGTGGTTCATGTTTATTCTGGGGAAGGTACAAGATTCCACTAACCAATTTCATTAAAATCTTTCAGTTTGGTGACACTTTTCATTCAGAGTGTTCCTGTAGCTGCTAGATGTAAGCACAGTGAAGGTTTCCTTCTTTCTGCCTTTCCTCCTTCTTCTTTGCAGTCCTCACTTTTCTTTCTCACAAGAGAGGCTAATGAAATGAAGGAAAAAATATCCTTTCTTCTTTCAGAAGGGCTCACAACCGCTATTTTAGTTGATCTGGGACAATGAAAGGAAACTGAAATTAGAAAGTAAATCTCAGGAGATATTTCAATGTAAACAGAAAAGGAGTATGAAATGGGTAAATATGGCAGTGGAAAATTAAAATTGAAAACAGAAAATGAAGGGTTGGTAGAAGATAAAAAAAGACAAGAGACAATCTAAATGAGTGAGAATAAAGGGATATGAACAAAAGGCAAAATTTGGAGGAAGAACAGACAAAGAGGTTTAATGGATCATGTTATTTAATCAAGCAATAGTTCCAAACATTCTTGGAAGCTTCTGGAGAATTTAGCATTTGTTTCACAATGCTACATGGTTGTGAGCACCAGTGGGAAGATCAGTTATTCAAGAGTCAGTGACGATTTAGACACGCAACTAAGCAATAAGTAACAGAAGACATTATTATAGGTCTGAACTATTTTTGGCAATCAACATTCTGGAAGGAACAGGTAAAGGATTTAATTAATTTAATTCCCACTTCTATTGAAAGTGCTACACATGGTCCTTCTCCCTCTGAAAATCCCAGATCAGATTTGTGGCAAATAGGGAAAATACATTGTGTCTTATCAGAGAGAAAAATTAAACAGTGGATTGAAGTCAGGTGTAATGACAAAAATGGATTATGCCAAACAATGAAAGGAAAAATTTGAAAATAAATAATTTGTAATATGAAAAATCATAAAAATACAGTGTTTTATTTTACCACACATTACATATTGAAAGTGGATGGAACCATCAAAGCATAATGTCTTGAAGAACTAATTCAAAAAAGACCTTGGAGAAATTGAAATTTTATAAACAGCTACTGAGCTTTACTGGGAACTCAGAAAAGTCTTTAAAACAATAAATAGTTGACAGAGGGAGCCATGCAAAGGCTAGGGAATAGCACAGATATAACAGCAGAAATGAAGAAACAGCCTGAGTTCATTTTTGGTTTATTGCATGTAAGATTTGGTGCCAAATAGTTACAATAAAATGCGGAATGTTTAAGCACAGTATATAAATTTGGGAAGCTGAGTATGTGAGGCAATGTTTACTATGTTCTTTTTTATGTATAGTAAATTACAATTCTGCAATCCTAGCAGAGCACATGCAGTCACTTCTAAAAATAATTTTAGTACTTTTATATGCTCAGTATTGTCCATAATTGCCTCAGTGAAAACAGTTGCACATCTATTCGCTAATAAAGCAAAGATCACTTATACTCCAATATATATTAAGGGGATGTTGTCAACCTAATACCTGTACTATAGTCCCATTCAGTGGCCTGTATCTCTACCTGTGACAAGATGGATTTTCTAATTGAGCAGAAGTCTATCAGCAGTGAATTGCATTAAAATGCTGTGTTTTGTTCAGACTCCTGTTTTGTACTTTGCATTTGGTCAATGCAAGAAGGAGATTAGCATATTAGCAGAGTAATATCATCTTGCATTCTTCCTTCAGCTCTTTTCTGCTTGAGCCTGCCCTGTATCTGGCTCAATGCTTACCTCTGGTGTGGCGGAGGAAAAGAAAAGGTCAAGATTTTGATGCTGACTGTTTCATGCAGGGTCTTTTCTCCTAGCTCCTGTCCTTAGTTTTCTATAAGAACGTTCATTTCTCAGTAAAGTGGTGTAGGAAGGGGAGAAAGAATCATCTGAAGTTATCTTAAGTCACAGTGCAGTCATTTTGAAAAGTATATCAAAAGTCATTCATCTGAACAGCTTTATCAGAATTGTCAAGTAAAAACGTAAAATCAAGTCATGTGAACTTACTCTAGTGTCTTAAAAATAGTTTTTTAGGTTTCTACTTAGCAGAGCCATCTGCTAAGTTTTGAAAATTCATAGATGCCAAAAAAAAAGTCCAGCTCAAAACCAAAAACAAAGCAGGAATTCTTGCAAAATCACTTTTGAGGGTTTGTATTTTGATTTATTGGTTGGGTTTTTTGTTTGTTTTTTGTTTTTTTTTTTCATTTTGGAGCCAGCAAAATAGCAAACAAGGCAACCTGGATCTAACCAACATTGGTTTATCTTCTTTTTTCTCCTTCCCCTCCCCCTGTACATGAAAAGAATATAATTGCATATGCAACAGATGTTAGCCATCCAGAGGAGTACACAAAACTGAAGAAATTAAAGACATTTCTAGTGGCACTCAAGTTTTAGTTAAACTGATAACAGCAACTATTCTAGTTTATGTTGGCTTGAGGAGTAAGCACACATTACCAAGAACATGATTCCATAAGCAGCAAGACCATGCCTCAGAAGTTGCAGGATTTTATGAGCAAAAAGTTTCTCATGGCCTTCTACAAGGTATAAAGTACCTGAAACACAGTGCTTGTACTGAAGGGAGGAGTTAGTACCGTAATAATTAGTTTCTCCTTAAATAAAAAATTTGGGGGGACATATATATTTGGGGACAGATCAATCCAAAATTAATCTCAGTTTCTTGAATTTTTCATGGCTGTTTGGTTTTTGACCAGATGGATTTAGCCTTTTATCATTGTAGTGTTAAAAATCTCTTTTTATACATGCATATTCTAATCTTTACCAGCTTTTCAAGGAAGAGTCATATTAAGAAATACCTGAAAATATTAGCTATGATGCAAGAACACAATTTAGCTGGAGGGAAATAAATTCAAAGAGGGTGTCTAGAGCATCCGAAAGTGATTCTGACTTTCACTCTGAATGATTCAATGCTTTCAGCTCTATCTACTGTGGCAACAACATTTGTACTGGCTTTCACAGTTTTGACCTCACTTTGCTTTTTCTGTAGCTTTTCTAGGTTGGGGGTAATGGTGGGTATTTTGGTTTCCTTGCATTATGTTCCTAGGTCCCTCTTGGAAACAGTTTCCCATGCATCCAATGTGTGAAACTTACCAGACAAAAATAATTCCCGGCACTTATTGCGGAAAACATTGCAGGTGTAACTCACTTTACTCCAACCTGCATTGCCACATTACCCAGTGCCCATTGCCACTCCAGCCAAAGCCAGAAGAAGAACCTAGTAATACATTATTTGGGGCCTAATTAACAAAGATGTGATAGCTGAGATTGAATCAGTGGGGTTTCAAACTCTGGTAATTAGATCGTAAACCATGTGCTGGCAGTGGAATTTTCTCTTAATGTAATTTTAGAAATTCCAAGAAATAGCTTAAAAAAAAAAAAAAGGCATTCCACAAAGAAATCATGCAATCCAAAATAAATTCACAAGTAACAAACTCCAAATCCTCCATATTACCTCAGCACCATGAAACAACTTTTATAGATTAGGAAATTCTCAGGCAAGGATTGAACGTGATATGTAAATAAGTAACAGAATTTGCTGCTTTCATAATATTGGCTTGATCCCCATTGCAACCAAGATTAAAATTTCAGTCCTGGCCTGTGACTTTCATTACTTTTGAGGGTTTGTCCCAGGTTATTAACATCATTATATTGCAGTACTACTATGTAAATTATAGAAACAGTAGAATATGCCAGATACGATGTAATTATGCCTCCATATTCACAATAAAGCACAACTGAACATATGGCAGACACGGTTAACTGTACTTCATACTAATCTCTGCATACTATTTACCTCACCTAATTAACTATACATGGTATACTACACACTGCCTTGCAGCAGAAAATCAGGAAGAAATTCTCTGAAGAGAAAAGGAAAATCAGTATCGTGCTTTATTATGACTTCCCTTCCTCCCAGCTGTTTCTTTATTTTTAAACATCTATTCTTTCTTCAGTAGCCAAGACATAGAAACTTTGGGCAAGATCTGGCTTTTTTTATCAGTAGAATAATGTCATCTTCTCTAATAATCATATTATTAGAGAATGTTCAAGAAAAACAAATGATGTATTTAAACATTCTACCAGAAATCCATCCAGTAGGGGAAACACAATCAATTCCAATTGACCTATACATGTACTCAGACCAAATAACTGAATTTTTTTAAGGTAAAAAAATAAAAAAAAATCTGGTTTTGAATTAGATTCAAATCTTAACTTGTAAGTTGTAGGCTTATTATAGAAAATCATAAAATTTAAAATATATGGCCATTGAAAAATAAACATGCTCTTTTCTTAGCTGTTGTAGATTATTAAGAAGAGAAAACTTGCCAAAAGAATATACCTTCTCTGTTTGAACTTAGGCAAAAATCAAATAAAAAGCATTTATTCATCACCAGAAGTGTTCATATAGTTACCAATATACAAATAGCAAATAGTACCCAACTGTCCTTTATATGCAGGGCGCAAACTATTACAAGCAGCATAGCAGACTCCATCGATAACTATATACCTGCTAAACACATTCAGATGTGTACAGAAAAAGATATCTAGCATACAAACCAAGCTGGGGAAGAGGTGTCCTGGCTAACAGAAACAGGTGATACAGTAGCTTCAGAATCAGAGGAACCTTAGGCAGTGTGTTCCATTCCCATGTACAAAAGCTGCTCTTAGCTTGGGCTGCAGTATTGGTTTTAGCTCAGGTTCTGCACCACAACTAGGAAAAGAATCCCTCTTCCTGGTAGCCTGATTTAAGTGATGATGGTTTAAATTGCTGACAGCCCGTTCAGAGCTTGAACCCATCCTGAATGCATTTGTGGTATCATCAAGGATTTGTTGCTGTTCATATTAATTTTCATTTCTTGGGGCACAAGCTTAGCCTTTATCCAGAGATCACTGCAGTAACACTAGTTTGTTGGAGCGAAGACATCCTTAGCCAAAGTGAGAAATCAAAGACTTGTGTGTACACGATAGAATATATACGCTGAGTTGCTTGTTGCAGCTGTTTGATCTTCCAGTGTAACTACCACACCCCTTAGGCAATGTTGATGAGTCAGTGATCAATATACCCATGCAATTAAAGGAGCAAGTATTGTTTTTACCATTTCCTCCAGTCAAACTCAATTGCTTCAGTCTTGTCTAGGGGATGACTCTCCGTCTTGTACTACAACACACACCACTGTTGGACCCTTTGGCCAATTTGCCAACGCTGTTTCCGTTAGAAACCTTACAGAAAATACCAAACATTCTAGAAATCACTTGTGCAAAATGCTGGAAGGGAGGAGAGGGGAAGGAGGTGGGAGAGAGGGGAGGAAATATTTTGTTCTTGTTTGGGTTTGTTTTGGTAGGTTTTTTCCTCTTGGTAGTGCTTATAATTCAGATGAATTAGATTTCTGCCATGGAGCTCTAGAAGAGTCTTTCTTCACAACAGCATGGTTGAATACAGGAATCCTTCGACAAACATAACTTTGTATTCTTGTTATATAATAGCAATAACCTCATGGAAGCCTCACGTTACCAAGATACATTATTGTTTGATTTAACAAACAGCTTTTCTTTCCTTTGTTGTCCGCATGCTGAATACACTTTCTCCTTCATGCACTTTATGCTGTTGCTGTAGAGGGTTATGACTTAATTAAATGTTTCTTTCTTTTTTCTTAAGATTTTATTTCAGGACCTTTAAAAAAAGAAAAAAAAAAAAAAGGCAGTCAACTGCTTGCCTCTGATCCACTTTTATCCCTCTCATTTACAATCTGGGGAAAAATGAGCACACTGGATACCTCCTAGTGAGTGGCTGACAACTAAAGATGAGCAAAAACTAATACTTTGTTATTATCTAGCCTAGAGAAAAGTTTACAGGATAACCAGCTATTGACCTTTCCAAGTAAACATATTTAAGAATTCAGTGGTTGTGGGGAGCTTAGACAAGCCACAGCATGAACCCTTCAGAAAATGTCCAAATGCTTGTACTTGAAGTGTAAATGTATCACTGAAACAATTTTTCTTTCTCACAATTTGTCTAACATTTCAGACATGCAATGGAGCTGAGGTTCCATTTTTCCCATTATATATATTATAAACTAGGTGTACAGTTTGCACATTTCTCAAATGGCACAAGAGCACACTTTATCAGTAACTTTCACTCCCTAAACTTGCAGAAATTCTGCTGCAGTGTTAAGTGAAAGTATACACTGGTGAGGAAATTATGATCACTTTTAAGTAAAACAGCAATAGACTTCATTTAGTCTCCCTTCCTTCCTTCCTTCCTTCCTTCCTTCCTTCCTTCCTTCCTTCCTTCCTTCCTTCCTTCCTTCCTTCCTTCCTTCCTCTCTTCCTCTCTTCCTTCTTCCCTCCCTTTCTTCCTTCTTCCTTCCTCCTTCCCTCCCTTTCTCCCTTCCTCACTTCCTTCTTCCCTTCCTTCTTCCCTTCCTTCCTCCCTTCTTTCCTCACTTCCCTCCTGCCTGCCTGCCTTTCTGCCTTTCTGCTTGCTTGATTTCACTTTCTTGCTTTCTTCCTTTCTTTCTCTCTACCTTCTTTTTATCTTCCTTTTTATTTTTTAAATTTTTTCCTCTTTCTCCCTGTCATCTACTTCTCTGTTTATCTCGTTTCTCTGTTTTCTTTCTTTTGTAAAGGAGAGAGCGCATTCAAGTTAACACATTTAAATTAGCTTTCAATTTAATTGACTATGGCCGGGATTAAAGCAGGATGGTTTTCTGACAAAATTAAAATAAAAATAAAAAAAGTAGAGCTTATTTGTCGATTGCTGCCCATTTGCCACGGTGAGTACTGTGGCTCATGTTGATATAGAGAGAGCAGGGGATTGTTTTCCAACATGAGTAACCAGAACAGATGAGCTTTTCAAGGTTGTTGCTTCCTTTAACACTTCAGGGAAAGAAAAAAAAGAAGAAAATTTGTTTGAAAATTCAAACAAATCACATTAACTGCAAACACATTTGCTTAAAGTAAACTTTCATCAGTGGCCTTGAAGTTTTTCCATACCTTTCTATTCAAGCTGTAAATATACATCCAAAAAGTGAGGATACCTACATTATTTCTTTCTCTAAAATGTTGGACTTGAGTTGTTCTCTTGTCTTCCTGAGGACAGCAACATGCAATAAGATGAGTTATGGCTGATTACATTGGTTTATGTGTTCCTTTATTCTTGCAGGTTGGGGGTTGGTTGTTGGGGTTTTTTAACTATGTTTATTTTTGTCCTAGTTACACTGTAGTGTATTGTTCCTCGTTAATGTTTGCAAACTGAAACATATATGTGTCACAAATCCTGACAGTAAATAATTAAAGTATTTAAATAAACCTGTGTCTGGATGGTAGTTTTGTGGTTGTTCAAATTTGTAGAGCAAGATCTTATACTGATCTATAATTATAACTGCCACTGACTAGCATGATCCTTACTGAGTCAGATTAATTTACACATTAAGCAGCCATCTGTAGAAATTTTCCTAGTACCTTGTTTGCAATGCCAGGGCTCACACGGGGATTCAAAAACTAACTTGGCCTCTAGGGATTTTTTTTTTAGCACTGCTATTGGACACATTTGCTGTGAACAAATTATTCTAGACACTGACACCTTGTACCCTTTATCACTGTTTTATATCATGATCAGCAGAAGCTTTTTAAGGTTTTGCATATGTAACCACATAGCAATTGTAAGCTAAGACCAGTGTTTCGTATCTACATATATGTTAATGTGCATCTTTTAAAGTCCTTGATTCTGTGTTAAAAATCTTTGCAATACCTCTGAACCAGAACAGATTTGCCATCATTTGTAGTCATAAATGATAAAACATAACATATTTTGGCAACAGTAAGAAACATTGCAAGCCTGTTGATGTTAATTCCCTAAAAAAAAGGATAACAAATGCAATGCACTGTGTAAGAGTCTTCTTACACAAGTGTTTTGTAAGTAAGCACAACTTACGTGCTATAAAGGGGAGAACAAAACCCACTTTGCCTGACACAAAATTAAATTGCAAGAACAAAGTATAAATACACTTTGGAAACCCAGTTTTCCAAGATGAACAGTGAGTTCTTCAGTTATCTTCAATCAAATGGGTGAACAAGAGAGCAGCTGGAGTTAGCAAATGAAGGTTATAGTCCTCATTTCTGTCATGAACATGCTCTGTAATGGAGAGCAAGTCACTTCATTGCTGTGCTATGCTTTTTCCTTTCTCACTTTTGTCTGTTTTGCCTGCTCAGACCACCAGCATTTTCAGACAGGAAAGAGTCTCTAGTTCTGCTAAAGTACCTAGCACCATGGGGCTTAAATCCACAGGGGGGCTCTGAGCATTATTATAATACCAGTAAAAATAACTTTAAAGAAACAGTAAAAGCACAATCACCTGCCAAATTCAGTCACAAAAATGGGCTCTCTAATATGTAGAGTGTTCTAGTATGCAATAAAATATTCATGATACTGAGGCTAAGCAAGTCATGGATATTCATGGAATAGATCCAACAATAATATATTAAGTCACTTTCCATCTCAGAACAGGGGTTTTAAACAGAGGTAGAATGATTTAGGGTAAATCTACAATACTTAAGAGGTTCTAACCTATGGCAAAACAGAATCCAGTGTGCCCACTTTCTGACTCAACAATATACAAAAAATGATATCAGGAGTCCATCCAAGCTAATTAAATCTGATTAATAAATACACTGGAAGAAATCAAGCTAATTTCTACACACATGCATACACAAAAGAGCTTAATGCCAGTGAATAATTGGCTAGCTCTTGCAAGTATTTCTCAAAAATATCAGCTAATCAAAACCTCAAGGATAGTAACAGAGATCCTGGTTACTACATTGAATGAGAGGATCAGACCAAATCAGCCAGCAGCTTCTTCACCGTCTCTGGTGGTGGTGCAGATTCTTAGAATAACCATCTAAGAACACGGCAAACAGACTATCCCACAGTAGAGCTTACTAGGCTGTGATCCTGTACTTCAGCCTTTCTGAGCCTCCCATCCAACATGCTTAACAGCAACCAGTAGGGATATCCTTCAAAATAATACACATCCTTTTCTGAATAATTAATTTTTAATTTTACTCTATCTACAGCAGCCTGTGTTAGCAGGATTCACAATGGCAAGCTGTGTGAAAAAAGTATTCTTTTTTGTTGGTTTCTTTTCTTTCTTTAAAATCTATCATCTGATCATTTAATCAGAATACTATTATTTTTAATTCATTGGAAATACTGAATAATATTATTTGCTACTCATTTTCTCCTCATCTGTAGTTGAATGGGCATCTCAGTCACATTTGACAGAATGAATTCTAAAACTTAGTGGTTTCTTTCTAAATTTCTTCTCATACAATAACCAACCCAGTCCTTCAATAATCCTTTTCTTTAACCAACCATTCTTCCATTTTCCTATGTTCTTTATGATGATAGCATGGCCAGGACAGCACACAGTATTTGAGAGGAGTAGCAGAAACCTGCAAAATGGCATTACCATCTTTTCAGGTTCGTAGCCTTCCAATAATTCCTAACTTCCCCAAAAGTCTTACACTATGGGGATTTTCATATTGCTTATGAGCCCAGCTACAGAATTTTTGCAGGACTGCCCATAGCATTGTCTACTTCAGACTGTTATATTCCTATATGAATTGAATGCCCTGCTGAAAGTCAGTTTTCAAAGTAAAATTTCCTTAATGATATTATCAGAATAGTTTTTTACATCACTATACACCCACCTTCTCAGATTGTGTAGAAATTTGTTGAATAACTCATGTTCTAGTATCAGTCCCTAGAGGATCCTCTTAGAAAACCCCCTCTATTATTAATAGCACTTACACACCTTTTTTCTTCCCTTTGAACTGGTATATGAAAACACTTCTTTCTATTCCATAGCAGTTTATTTTATTTTATTCAGGAAGCTCTGGTGAGAAAGCTGTTGTGAAGAGAGCAGGCAGGTCATTCCTTTTCTTATTAATTCTCAGTTAATTCTCTCTAGGTTCATAAACCACGACTTTTTCTATTCATTTTCCTGGATCATCTAACTCTACATTATTTGCTTTGGCACAAAAATATCAGATATAGCTGATAAATCTGTAGTCGTACAAGTCACACCTGCAACCTAGATACTGACAATGTTTGATACTCTCAATTTCTGTGACACCAGCATTGATTTAAGCAGCAGGTCAAGCACCATAGTTTACTGAACACCTGTTTCACACCCGTAGTCCTTAAAACTCCTGAAGAACATCTGGGAACACACTACCATTTGTTTTAATGGTTTATTCTTAAAATTCTTCTTCTGGTGCTTCATTCTGAGGCTCAGTCTCTCCTTACCATTCTTCCTTCTTTATTGCCCTGTTTTCTTGGGCTTCCTTTTTACCTCAGTCATGTATAAAGGCTGATAAGCATTCCATAAAATTTCCTGTGTTAATGCTTCATGTTAATATTTAGCTTGTGAGCTTATGTTATTTATTACTTTTCTCATCTTGTCATTACTTTCACTTCTGATTTCTAAGAAATTCTACTATGAAGAAATTCCTTTGCAGTTTTCCTTTGATCTTATTTCTTTATTTTTTAGTAATGTATACATTACTCTCAGCCACTGGATGCTGAAAACTATGTAACAGTGAACAGAAGAGGCTCCTTGCAATATAATTTATGCTTAGTATTATGACTTGGTAATGCCATGAAACCTTCAGAACTCTACTTGATAAAGAGGCACTACAGAAACACCAGAGTGTGGTGGTGGTTAATGGCACTGTCATGTGATTTTTGCATATTCTGAGCACAGCAGAGTTTCTGTGCCTTCTGATGCTGCAGAGTCTTCCCTCCCATATGGTTCCCTCCTTGCCTCAGTATTGTGGGTGCAGTCAAACAGAATTTTTTGTTTATTTGGAATGAACCTACCCACAAATCTCAGCAGGATCTTTGAGAAAATCTGTCCAAAGATAGAACAGGATGTTTGTGAGAATTTTCTTTTCATCCAGACTTGCATCAAGACTTACAGTGGGTGTGATAGGTCTCAATTTTTTTTCAGTATTCAATTTATTCCCAGGAAGTTTGCCATATTACCCGTCTTGTTATATGAGATGATGACTGTGCATGCTAAATGTGATGCTAATTTAGAAACAGACTGGGTCTAAACAAAGAACCTAAGTTTCATAAAGATAATATCTACAGGTTACAATTATAATACAAAACCTGAGTAGATTATTATAAAATTAAATATAGAAAATCAACTTCTTACAGACTATCTCCTTAGGAAATTAATGTTTAAAAGGTCTTTTCATCAAATATCATACGACATGCATCTTGGGGCTGGCCATAGGATATGGTAAAAAGATAAAAAATAAAAAATGCAGTGTGAAAGAAATTCTTTTCATGATTACAAGAAAAATTAGCTGGCAAAAGAGAGCTCTATTTCAGTTCAAAGATGATTTGGGACAAAAACTAAGAGATGATATAAAAATTCTTACTAGAACTTTCTCTTCTGCCCAAGCCCGTAAGTTAACATAGGGTATAAAGGAGGGTCTGCAAAATCATCTTTTCTTTATGGGAAGAGCTACACAGCAAGGACTAAAATAGCTACTATCAATAGGGAACACAGAAAACTTACATATAGTGATCTGACAAGACCAATTTTCTGAAGTGTGGTATCCCAGTTTATGCAATTCCAAATAATTTGGGGAAGGTTAAAAACTTGTGATATGTGCACAAATAGGTTTAACACACAAAACTGTGGTTACTGTCATTATAAGACAGACAATTACCATTACACTTTCAACACAACTTTCAAAAATTCTATGCTAATTCTACCTACAGGAATAATACCACTTCTGGGTATTCCTACTATTTGATAGCGCTATTCTGGACTGCTGGTCTGCTATCCTCTCTATGTGGATTTAGAAATATTCATGTGCGTGCTTCAATCATGTATTTTTACACTTGAACAGAAGAATGCTAATAAAAATGTGCACAGTAACATGAAAAGCTTAACAGTTGCCTGGAGAGTTAAGGAACACATTTCCAAATGTACATTAACCTTTGCTTAGGCTGCTTTCCTAAAATACAACTTGTCATACAGAATTCAGAGGAACGATAATTTGCAAGACCTTCTTTTAGGTTATGGAATAACTACACAGTCCCCAGTCTAAAGCTATCAATGGTTTAGCCTCAGATTCCTCAGAAATAAGTTGTGGCAGGATCAAACAATTGATGCAGGAACTAAATAGAATTTAAGTTCATCTAAAATTACAGCCCCCAAGGCCTGTATTCCAACCCACCTCATCTAAGAAATACCATAATTTATGATGTGCCTACTTAAGGCATTGCATCAAAGCATACCTTCCAGATCCAACTGCCATGCTTCAGGAACGACTGTCAGAGTTTGGTGCCCCACTGCAAAAGCAGGGTAGATGTGTACCTCTGCAAAGGCAGACGTGTAGGCATCAGAAGAACTTGTAGGACAAATGCGTATTATTAGAGAGTTCAAGTGCTGTTTAGACATTTTGCTGAAGTTTTTACATTGCTATTTTGGACTTACATACCAAACATCTTTGTTTTGCTGAGAATAGCTTTTCTTTCAATCTGATCTAAAGCCAGTCTGTACTCACTGGAATCCCTGAAAACTCAAAATAAAATCTGCATTAGTATGAGCCAAAACAATTGCGTAAATACAGAACAGCAGAGTCTATAGTATTACCTGTATTAAGGATGGCCGAGAGAAGGGAAACATTGTAGATGCAGGTGAATTATCCTCTAACTGGAGGAAAATTGTCAAGATTTGAATCCCCACTTCTGTGCCCTTTGCCTGGCAAATATCTTCCGTGTGATAATATCTGAAACCATGACTTCAGGATTATTAACCACATTGTATGCCAGTAACCATTACTTTTACTGGAAGGTTAAAATATATGGAATGTTTGAAGAGTAAAACTAGAAAAGGCGGTCCTAATCTAGGCAAATTGGGAGGAAAACTGAAATTTTAAAATCTATACAATCTGTAAACCAGATGGTTCAGAGGTGGATTTAATTGTAATACGAAAATCTAATATGCTGCAGACACAGTCAATCCAGGTTACTAGCTTTCTGCTAAAACAAATATTGCAGCAAGAGGACATACTGTAAATTGAAATTACAGAAGAACTCTAAGACACAGGGAAGCAATTTTTCCTTAACTGAAAAATATTCTGCGAGACAAATGTACAGGAAAAAAAGGCACTGCAGTCTTCCAGGAACAATCAAATGCTATTATACAGGAAAGCTGGGATAGAAAAGAATGCCTTAATTTGTCAGCTGTTTTGCATTAAATCCAAACTGTTTAGGCCATTATATTTTTTCATACTGTGCATACATACAAGCAGAGAAGTTCAGTCGTGTGACAGTTTGGAGACACAATAAAGAATTGCAATAAAAAGAGAAAATATTAAAGGTTGTGTGAGGGAGATGATATTTATTTATTTTCTGGAATAAAATTTAGTTGAGGAAACAGAGTATGGCTACATGGAAATGTGCAGACAGGCACAGCCTTGCTTAGCCTGTGCTCTAAGCTATCTGGGAACATGCCAGATTTGGTCCAGCGCTGCGTCATCATACAGTGTTTAAGGTAACAAGTTCTGCTCCAAGATCTGTCTGCAGCCATTTCTTCAGACATGCCCTAAGTGGGGGGAAAAAACTAAGATAAAGAAAAAAAAAGAAAAAAAATTCTCAGTTTGCATATACTCTGTGAAAAATTCCTAGAGCTTGGCAGCTAAACTCTCCAAGGATTCCTCTGCATTAAATAAGCTCTATTCCT
This sequence comes from Psittacus erithacus, assembly GCA_009867235.2. Lineage (NCBI taxonomy): Eukaryota > Metazoa > Chordata > Aves > Psittaciformes > Psittacidae > Psittacus > Psittacus erithacus. The sequence continues at coordinate 13,095 of WYDI02020864.1, read as the reverse complement.
GGACTGAGCAGGATTCTGCAATTTTCTCTACAGTTGTTCCTCCTACCATCTAGAGGCAGGGAAAACACACCTCCTTCAGGAAGCCTGTAGTCTACACTCTGGGAGTTTTGAGGAAGGATAATAAAGGGTGCTGAACCCAGAACTGTTGGAAACAGAGGGATGAGGCACACATGAGACCCTGGAGGCCAAAGCTGTGGTGGTGAACACATTAGGTATGGCAGGCAGAAAGTCCATGTCCATAATGATATGTTAGGGGAAGTGCCTAGCCAGGCTGCCCAAAACCAGGGGCCCCAGGAGCTATGGACACCATAGTGCTGTGCAAGGGGTGCAATCCAGACTCTGGGCATTTCTCTGCCACTAGCAGCTGGGTCTGAAAATTCCTTACACGTGTGGACTTCCTCCCCTTGCCTCTGTGCTGTGCACCTGGTGCTGTGATCCTAATCAGGCAGGGATTGGGCTTCCCCCACAACTGCCTTCTGTCTGGCTGGAGCATGGGATGAGTCCTGGCTGCCCCACCCTGCCCTGCTCCATGAGCTCCTGGAGGCTGACAGGCACCATGGCTGTTCTGTGTATTGGAAGGTTTTCAGTGTAAAACCTCTGTACACTGACCCAGCCTGTAGTAGGGTGTTTTCAAACCTTTCAAACCTTTTTCAAACCTTTCAAACCTTTTTCAAAAGGATCCTAGGTCTGATCAAGTATTCACAGCGCTCTTGCTAATGGGAGCTGCTGCTTTCTGGTGTGCCTGGTACAGCCTGCTGTTTAAGCATGCAACTAGGGTTATACCTGTCCACAAGCTGCCTCAAAAATCCTTCAGCCTAAGCAGTGACCTTGGCTGAGCACAGAGCATCCAACAACAGCAGCACCAACACTATAGACACTACAGCTGTAGATTTTCACCCAAGATACAGCCAGAGCCTTGGTGAAGAAGCACAGTTATGGGTGCAGTGCTTAAATCTGCTTTCCACTTGCACTGTATAAGGAAACATAAATAGCAAGTAAATGCCTCATTTTCCGCTATTCATCTATATTAATATGATTTCTATGACTCACAGGCATTAGCCAGAAAAGAAAAAAAAAAAAAGACCAAGTATTAAAGACCGTAAACCCTTTGTAGCATCATCCATCCAATACTGTTTATGAAGATAAAGTTTAATTGAAATAATAAACTAATTTAAGTAACAGATGAGGTCAGACTGTTGTCTCTTCTTCAAAACTCTATAGAAAGGAAATATTTTTTCAACTATTTAATTTATGGAAATTTATTGCTAACATTTGCTAAGTAGAAATTTGACAGAAGTTTCCATGTAATTATTTGTCCTGTCTCATAGACTACTATCAGAAGAACATCATGCATCGAAAAGCATTCAGGAAGCACATGGAAGAAGAAAGAAGCAGACTTTCTCATATGGTTCAGGAATAAGGGATTGAGAAACACTATTTTCAAGACCATAGAATCATAGATTCATACAATGGTTAGGGTTGGAAAAGACCTTAAGATTATCTAGTTCCAACACCCCTGCTATGTGCAGGGACATCACACACTAGACCATATCACCCAAGACTCTGTCCAACCTGGCTTTGAACACTACCAGGAATGGAGCAGTTATCACTTCTTTGGGCAACCTGTTCCACTGCCTTGCCACCCAAAATCCAAAGAGGCTATCCAAGAAATGGTCTGAAGTGATAGTAGCAATAGTTTCTAAACAGCCACAAACTAAATCAAAACACATATGAGATATAAAGGAATTCAAATTACTTCTGTCAGATCTTTTCCTCTTCCTACTGATTTTTTTTAGCCATGACAAATGTCAAATCAGCACTGTTTACCATTAATAGAAGGTAAGTTAGAGTTTTTGAGTTCATATGCAGATATGTTTAATTTTTGATTTAAGTGACTGTCCCTAAAGTCTATCAGTGGGATAAATCTATGGAATCATAGATTTTGGATGTTCTGCTTGTGACAACAGAGCTGTGATCTGCCACATAGACCTGCACAGAAATCCAGATTAATCCATCTTAAATTCCTGTACCTGCATGGAGACCTTCAGGGGCACCTAGCCAGTGGGAAACATTAGATTAAGGAACTTATGTGGAATTGAAGCCATCCAGATGGGGGCCAATGTCTCATCATTACTGCATCTGTAGAAGTGCTTCTCAGGGAATTCATTCTACCTACTTATTTTTTTCAGCTATTTTGATCATTTATGTGCGCTGGTTCATTCCCCAAATTGCCAATAATATGTAACAATCACAAAGACAGCATGGTAAATCACAGCAATGTAGCACAGCTCAAGTCTTCGAAACAAATTCCTGCAAATTCATTAAAAATCTTGACAGCCTGTTCCGCGAAGCTGGTAAAGCCAGTAAGGTGGTGCTGTTTATAGCAACATGGCTAATCAGTGCACACGCATCTTTTCCTGAAAGGTTGCTCAAAGTAATTAGTAACAGTGATACAGGGAGTTAGAAAGCAAAACTGAAAAATAACGGGTATCAGCTACAAACCACTCAAACATAAGAACAGCAGGGTACAGAAAATTCTTGGCTAGAAGACGCTTTCTTCATGGGGGATTTTAGTTGCTCATAAATCTGTTTGGAAACAGATATAACCAAGCGTGCTGTGTCAAAGAGAAAATTTCATCATTTGCAAAAAAAAAGGCAAAACTGCCCTAGATCTAAATCATACTGAGAGGGTGGAGTTGCCTGATGATACAAAAATAAAGAAATATCCTAGAGCCAAGGACTATAAGCTGTTTAAATTTAGTATGGCAAATGATGGATCCATTGTAGAGTACAAAGGAAAACAAGCAAACTTGCATTAAAACATCTAAGCTAAGTTCTTAGCCATTTCAAAGTGAATATCAATGTTGTCATTGACTTCAGGGGGGGTCCAGAATTTAATTTCTGATTAATAAAATGCGTGGAAGGTGACTGATGGGGGATATTCAAATCTTCCTCTTTTCTACTGCTCTTTGAAAAAGCAGTCAATGTTCCTTCAAATGAAAAGGGCCTGAAATTTGGTGAAGTAAATACAAAAATTCTACTGAAATTAGAAGACAATCAAATTAGATTATAGGCAACCAAGCACTCTCACTCTAGGGTAAAATTTGTAAGAGAAAAGAATAAAAAAGAAATGTTATGGGGCTGTGAGAACAAAAAAGATTTAAATTGTTCCTAAAATTCCTAATGAGAAAGTCCTTTCAATAGAAAAGGAAGATTACGTTAATAAAAATTCAGAATTATAAAGATGATGAACTACTATGTAAAAATATGCCCTTAACAATAATAAAAATGAAAAAGAATGGAAGACAGTAAAGATAAATGCAAACAATTAACAAAGAAGGCTTCATATTAATTGACTCTTACAAAAGAGTGGATAAGAGTACTTTCGCAGATTTGAACACAGCTGAGTCAACTCTCCTTAATGTTATTGTCCTCTGATATTAAGAGATTCTACAATCATTTTGTACGATTGACAAATATTTGCTGAAAAGCTAACTGGAAGAAAGGAGGAAGTTTGTCTACAAGAAAATTGCAGGAAGCCTAGCAATTACCTTCTGCTTAGATTAATCACTGAGGTCTTTGTTCAGGAAGTCATGGCTCAGTTTAGATATCCAGAAACACATCTACGTCTTTCTAAGGGTCAAGCCTATAGAAATATAAAACAAATAATAAATAAACTTCTTATCCAGGCAAGAACAGTTAAGAGAATGACTGAAAGGAATAAAACTTTCCAAAGCACTTGATTTAAGTTAGAATTGCTAGGTGCCTTGGTATGTTAAATTTAGGATGAAATAGAGGATCATGAAAGTGCCACCTGGGGGAAAGGGGGGGGGCAGGGGACAGAAAGGGGATCAACATCACAAAGGAAAGCGGCCAGTTCCTAGAAACTGAATCTTTCTAGAGAATCCTTTAAATAGAGTTCAACGAGAAACCACGATCCTGTCATTTACACAATGATGATGATGAAAGCTCCTTTCTCCGCGGTCTTTCTGTCTGTGAATAAATTTGGTTCCAGCATTCTAACAACAGAAACTGCTGCTTGCCTTGTTTTCTAACAGCCTTTCTTTTATCACTTTAGGCATTAACAGTCAGGAATCTTAATCTGCAGAGCATGATTTAGCTTGATTAACATTAACAATGTATCACTCCTTTACTGGTTGACTTACTGAGAGGGAAATTTAATGAACTCTTCACCTGCTTTGTTATCCACCTTTTGTCTCAGTTTAAAATGTAATGAAAAGCACACAGAATGTTCTTCCACTTTTACAAATGAGGACGTTCCTCAGATCTGCATGATCATATGCCACTGTCACAGGAGTAACACTGAACTGAAATGGCAGCAGCTCCTAGCCTCAGGAAAAGCCAATGCAGGTACCGAAGGGTACGTACTCTCTATCCCCAGCTTGCCCTTCTCCCCAGAGCCATAACAGGACCATCACCGTGTGACATGGGAAGAGACAGGTATCCATGTATTTATTAGTATAAATTTTGGAAGCACCTACTCTCTTGCTCTTGCATTCCTCCAGTGTGGGCTCTTCCAGTAGCACGAATCAAGCTCTTTCATTTGGGAACCCCTGCTATAATTTCACTGCAGAAAGAGCAGAAAAAAAATACTCCTACAAGTTGAATTTTAAAAATACTGTGATCTGCAAATACAGCAAACAATTCTGCCATTCTTAGTCCTCTTCAAGCCTAGTTCATCCAGTCCGGTTTGCAATTACACATAGCAGGGAAAGTCATACTCTACTCATATTAACTTGGACTAATCTTGCAAAACACTTCGTCATAGAAACACAAATGTTCAGAATGTTGGTTTATATGATGATGTACAGAAGTATTGCTGAAAAATAATATTGGAACTCAAGTAAAGCTTCTTTAGAAATAATCTACAATATGACAAAATGAAGGCTATAGAGTCATTGAGGTATTAAATATGAAAGACCTTTCCGGTTTACTTACAGCATTCAGTATAACAGATTTATTAGAAGTTCTTATCTTTATGGTAAATGATGCATAAATGATGGCAAAGGTGTACAAGAGAACTGTATAAAGACTCTTGCAGAGTGAATAAATTGGTTGGATGCCAGCTTTTCTAAGGGTGAATGGTTCCACTGACTTGTTTAGGGCATATCATGCAATGATGGATGTGAAATTACAACATTTTAGAATGCCAGCAGTTCAAGGGAAGATTCCAAATTTATGAGGTACAACGCTCTTATTCTAATAAACCAAACGTGGCCTCAGTCTCTCCCTGTAGGGGAATCATTTTTTCTATGTGAAGGCAGAAGAGGTAGAACAAAGCACCTTGTATGCACAAGAGCTCAATTTTACTGCATAAAGCTGAAGCTCAGTTGAAGACCAAAGACTTATTTTTTTTTGTTTTGTTTTCATACTTGTAGCTGCATTTTTAAGGCAATCATTTCCACATGTAATAATGTCATTTTGAAATGAGACCAGCATTCTAGTGAGCTTTCTGCAAAATTCCCACCTTCTTTTGCACCATAGAATGTGCAATTCATTTTGCCATTTCCACAGGGCTTCTATAATATACATAGGGAAAATGTCAATTCAAATTCAAAGACAGAGAATACCTTTTTTGATGAAGCATCCTGTATATCATGTACTAGCTGGAGGTGTGCTCTGCTGCTTGACAAGGAACAATGGCATGACAAGGAGGGAGAGAAGGAGCTTTTAACCAGTTTAATGTGCAAAGAGCTGGCACTCACTGAAAAGTCATTTGCCTCTTTGCTATTTTTTTTAAGTATGTCTCTTTCCTTTGACTTGTCATTACTCCTGTAATACACAATTTTGTCTTCTGCTTGTAATTTTCTGCTGCAGTGGTTCCAAAGGTTCAAAATAATCTCTTTCTGTCTTACTAGAAAGAAGATAAGAGAATGTGTATCTAAATAGTTTGCTTATTCCAAAACCTAAATGAGGTCCCATTTAGCGTACCTTTCACTGCTATACTTTTCTTACTGCTGCTGCAAAGGCCTTACATGGGTGCTTGTGTTTTGTACTTTTTATACTTCCTGAAAGTGATTTGGACCAAAGGCATTTTTCATAAAAGAAAATGCTTGAGAATTTTTCTAAATGGCAATCTGTTAAGCACTGCTCTGTGGACAAAAAACTGTCAGAAAATCATTGCCCTTTTCTTCTGGGAGAGAGAATTAGTCTATTAAATGCGAGGCAACACAGAATTCTACTTGAAGCTAAATAACGTATTTTAAGCAGTTATCAGGCACATTACATGACATTAAAGATACAATTTGAGAATTGATGGAGTTTCTACCATTCTTGCATGCAGTTTATTTTTCAAGTTAAGCTTTCAAATATTGAAAGTTCACATTCAGTGCCTTGATCAAAAATGATAAATGAACTACTGAATTAGAAGAAGATGCTGCTATTATTTTAACCAGTAAACTAGCTCAGGGTTAATCTGGGTGTTATTTAGCCTATTGAAAGTGTTTTCAGTGAACATATGGTTTCTATTGTGAAATCAAGGCACAGTTTTAACTATGAATATAGATAATTACCCTTTGGACTTTAAACATTTATATGTGTCACGTTATGTTGGAGCATTTTTCATGGTCAATAGGTTGAAAGGTTATAGAGTTGAAAATGTAAATTGAGTGTCTTTGAGTAAAACTATCCAGTGAAATGATAGTACAATTCACTACTGCTCTCTCTTGGAAAGAGGTAGTAATAACACTCAGTGAGCATGAGCAATGTAGCAAGCTATTTATTTAAATACAGATTGTTACGGTAAAAGATTTTAATATGAGAATTACAGAAATTCAACCACAGTATATATTGCTAGAAAATCCCTGGTTACTGGTGCTTAATTTTATATATATACACAGTATATTTGGGGGCCTAATTATAATGATAACAACAAAACCTTTAAATAAACTCTGTGTGTGCGCACGTCTTAGAGCCAGGAGTATTGCTATATCCTCACCAATACATTCTGCTCTTGATTTATACTTGAAAGTGTGTTTAGTTTTCCTCCCTGAGTGTAGCCCTTGGCAACATCCCCTTCCAAGGAGCCAGACATTATGTCTGCACTGAGGATGGCTGAAGGACCCAACAAGTATGTGCAAGGAGTACTTATCTCCCTACTGCACAGTGGCTTACTCGCAGCAGCCATACCACCATGCATTTACCAGGGCAACCCCATCAGCCCAGGATACATCCCTATTAGATGTGGACTCTAACAGCCTTTTATAATAACGTAGTCCATAGTGAGAGAAAGCTGAAGGTCCTTCTAGTCCCTGGCCTAATGAGGCACATTTTCACCCTGCCTTAACAATAGGGAGCATTCCAGGTGGGGTGAGCAGCTTGCCACTTTGTCCTCATGGATAGCTGTCATGCTAGGCGACAGCACCTAGCACTGAGCTTCTTTCTTCAGGGATAGCACGCATTTCTCTGAACACCAGTTTGGAACACTCCAGAGCAGATGTACCCTAGTGTTAACTGTAGAATACCTGTGTTATATCTGTTGAACTTCTAGCGATTGACAACCTGGGAAATACATGACCCAAAACACCTTTAATAAAAATTAATTAGCTATTTATTAATAATTCATTATTTTGGACTATGTAATGGACATTAACAAACACAGAGTAATGCATTAGCCCACAAACAATTGCTACAAGAAAACCAAGGACTTCCAAAAAACCCCACAAACAAAACATTTATTCTTGTTATTATGCTTCTATATATGTCAATTTTATTATGTTTTAAATATATATTTCTATGCATTGTATCAGATTTTGCAAGGGAATGCAGCCTTTCTCCATGTGCACTAAAGACCAGTGAAATCCCTTTTTTCCCTGCCCATGCATGTGCTTTGTGTAACAGGAGCCATTTTAATTGCAGCACATCTCTATTCCTGCTCTCCCATTTTCAGAAACACACATAAAAAAAGCTGGTTTTTGTCATTTCTAGAAGTATGCTTATTCAAAATACCTTTGATTACGCTTTACATCATTGAACCACATCCAAAACTGCTTCACTTATCTGCTGCTTTCCATAGCAACCTGATTTTTAGCATTTTCCAACATTGTTTTCTAACTTCTGAAGAACAACTTCTTTCCTTCTTTCCCTTCCATCGTAGGTGGTCACTGTCAGTCTGGGAACCATACAGTGAGTTACTGCTAATATCTACTAGCTGTTCCCCTGTAATATCAATTAGCAAAAATTCATTGCTCTGTGAAAAAACCCAAATACTAACATTTCCAGGCATTATCTTGAAGCAGGAAGATTGTGCTATTTAAAAGATGAATTCCCATGAATCCATGTGCAGTTTCTGAAATGCAGTTTCTGAAAAATTTTGGATCAGTCCAGGTAGCAAACATTTTTATGTTGGAAGAGCTGAAATGAAACATGATATTTTCTTCCAGTTTTCGTGATAGAAAATTGAATATTATTGGCCTAGTTAAACTGTGTCAGTGTCACAGAACTGTCGTTTGCTATTAAAAGCGCTAAGGTAACAAATTATTGAGCAGCTTTCCCAACTATTACCATTACTGCTCTTCACAGTTTGTGCAACAGTAATATTAAGAGGCATAAGCTGAAAGCAAGGCTCTATTTTTTAGACATTGTAAAAATATATAATAGGAAATCTTTTCCAAGAGTTTAGAATATCTCTAGAGAAGATAAGATTGAGAATGGGGAGCAGAAGAAATTGCAGGCTGGTGCAGGCCAATGGCAGAAACAGGATTAGGAAACTTTTATTTTACTTTTTGTTTTATTTTTAAACCTCAATTTGTTGTTCCCTCAAAATCAGCCTTTTTGCTTCTTTTTATAAATGTATTTTCTTTACTTTTTTTTTGTGTGCCACTTTACCTTTTTCTATGTCCCTCCTTTCTTTCTTTTTCCTTTCTCCCTTCTTTCTCAATTAGTCTGAAAACCATTTTCCCAAAATACTCAGTTGTACCATCTCCTTTAGTCTATTCTGTTTCTGTTCTTAGATCAGCTCATGGATCAGCCTCCTCTCTGAGGAAGTGTGTCTTTTTTACTCCACTCCTATATATGCTTTTCAGGTTTGCCTGCTGTTTTTATCTTTATTGTTTGTGTGCAGACAGGAATTTTAAATTCCTTGATTAAAGATCAAATTCTTGGGGAAAAAAAAAAAAAATCCCTGAAGATTTTGTAACCCAGTGCTAGAGAAAACAATTGCCATGATTTTCTTTTAATGGGGAAAAAGAAGAAAAGAACTACCAGCACTCTCCAGAAGTTGTGCCTTCCCACCAGCTGGCGTTGGAGGTGAGCCTAGAAAGAGGTGACAATTGCATTTTTTCTCTGCACTTTGAATGGGATTTCTGGTGAATACTGCATTTACATAGAAACAACTGCTGCATGGAAATATACTTTCAAATGCGCAGGAAGCCTATTTCATTTGTGAATTTTCAAGTCACCTAAGAGACTCGTGTATTTTAGATCACACCAGAATAGAAAGTCTCCCAGAAGTTGGCCTTGGTGTGCCTGTCGCTGTTTGTGTCTCTCTGCGAGGCCTCAAGCTGCAGCTGAAAAAATACTTACATGGGGCCACTAATGTTTTTAATCCCCCTCTTCCTTCCACCAAAAGGATCCAATTTTTTACCATGCAAATATTCATTCCTATTTCTTTCCTAATAAGCTTATCTTGCTGATAGTTCGACTAAGCTTATGTTGTATTCAGAACTCAAAGTTGCCTAATTAAAGTCCAATTCCAGTTTTCCTCCTTACATATTCAGTGCTTCTGCACACTGTGAAGAAAGATATTTTTAGAAAATATGGGCCACTTAATTCCGGTTAAGTTTTCTGTAACAGATGGTATAGTTATTTGATTTATGCATTCACCTTCATGTGGCCCTGCTGACTGCCAGGTTTTCTTAAACCTCCGAAATTCCTTTTTGTCATGCACTGAAACCTCACCCTTTCCCCTGCATGAAATATTAGTTTTACTTAGAAAATCTAACTGCGTGCAATTTTCATGTCACTGAAATTGTGCGCGGTCCGGTGATTAATTGTATTGTCTTGATCACAGCCTCAGCCTGATGTTCAGGGCTCATTACAGCAAGAGGAATTCAGCAGAACACGAATCTTAACCAGGTGTGGCTTATTAAAGTGGCAGTGCCCAATTTAAAGACCATAAAGGATTTGTATCAAAATTGATGCTTTTAGCTACTTTCCCCTCCCAGGATCGTAGAGATGTAATACAAAAAGGACAGTGTAGCTTGCTCATGGAAATCCCTCACATCCATCATGTGAGAAAGCAGCTCAGATCTGTTCCTCCCTGGAGTGGGAAAAGTTGCAATATACTTTTAGTACAGCACGTTCATACCAAGCATCTTCAAAACTTGCCTTAATTTGACACAGATTACAGTTCCTAACGCACAGTTTGCTTTATATACAGAATCATGTACTTCTCATCTCTCAAAAAGATGTTTTACTTTCCTCTGCAGATGCGCGTACTGCATTAGTACAAATACTAAGGAGAGGTAAATGTTGTAGGAAGGTACCACAGCATTTCTCTTGAATTCAACCAAGACTTCATATTTTCATTCCATTTTTAATGCCATCTAATCTATAAAAACAGCAGGAAGGAACAATATACACACATGACCTGGGTAACTTTTTACTACCTGATGAGCCTATCTTCAGCCCAGTGTGAGTGCTGGTACCTCACAATTGACGTGCATATGCTGCTGGTAAACTGTCAGGTGGCCAGCAGGGCTCATTACCTACCAGAGAAACAAGACAGTTTGCTGTTTGTTCAGATTTTGAGAACCTTTCAAAGCAGAGAAGCTTTAAGCAGGATTGTTGCTTTGGGTAAGCCATGTAAGTTGGGTGTGCTTTTGTTGCTACTGTTGTGAGGAACTACAGTTTGTTACTTCTATGCCTCAGACATAAGAGTAAAACTTTACACTTTCTCACAGCTATGGAAAATAAATTCTAGGTGAAGGGGTTAAGTTTGAAACTGTAGTTTGCTGTCATTTCATTGTGCCATGTTGATGTCAGTTGAAAGTATCAAATGCAGCCACGTATTCATCAGTTATAGCGTGTAAAGTAGCTGCTGCTCACAGGTCAGTGCTTGTTTGTGCTTCCTTAAACGTAACAAGTATTTTTGTACCAGTAAGAATGGGACTGAGCATGCTGTGAATCTTTTGGGGAAAAAAGATGATAAAAAACACTTCTGAGCCTTCTGTGATATTGCTTGTGACTACGAAGGGTTTGATTTGGTGACTTGATGCCCATTTTCTCATAGCATGTGCCTCTGAAGTGCTTACAATCAGAAAACAGTATGTCAACAACACTTCAGTGTAAATATTGGCCATTTAAAGGTAGTGAAACATAAAAAGACAAGTTTCCTTGTTATTAATGAATGAAAGATGTGCTGGTTTTGGCTGAGACAGAATTAATTTCCTTCACTGTAGCTAGTATGGGCAATGTTTTGGATTTTTGCTGGAAACTGATGATAATACAAGGTCGGTTTAGTTACCATTAGGTAGTGTGTAGACAGAGCTGTCACGGTTTAAGCCCAGATGTAACTCAGAAAACCACGCAGTCGTTAGCTCACTCTCCCCCCTTCCTCCCCCTGTTCCCAGAGAGATGGGGAGGAGAATCGAAAGAATGCAGCTCCCACAGGCTGAGATAAGAACAGTCCAGTAACTAAGATATAACACAAATCACTGCTGCTACCACCAATAACAATAATGATAAGGGAAATAACAAGAGAAGAGAATACAGCTGCTCACCACTCAGCCCGACTGAGCAGCAAAATGGCCCTCCCGGGTAACTCACAGTTTAGATCCTGGGCACGAAGTGCTGTGGTATGGAATACCTCTTTGGCTTATTTGGATCAGGTGTCCTGTCTCTGCTTCCTCCCGGCTTTCCCTCCTCCCTGGCAGAGCATAAGACTCAGAAAGTCCTTGATCAGACTGAACATTTGAGCAGTAACTAAAAACATCGGTATTATCAGTGCTGTTTCCAGACCGAAAGACAAAAACACAGCGCTGCACCAGCTACTAAGAAGGAGAAAAAAATGACTGCTGCTGCTGAACCCAGGACAAGAGCCAAGGCCTTTTCTGCCTCTCACCCCACCCCATAAGTGAGTAGTCTAGGGCTGCACAAGGAGTTGGGAGGGGACAAGCCCGGGCCAGCTGAACCCAACTGACCAAAGGAATATTTAGAATAGAATCATAGAATAGTTAGGGCTGGAAAGGACCTTAAGATCGCCTAGTTCCAACTCCCCTGCCATGGGCAGGGACACCTCCCACTAAACCATGTCACCCAAGGCTCTATCAAACCTGGCCTTGAACACTGCCAGGAATGGAGTGTTCACAACTTCAGTGGGCAACCCCTCCCAGTGCCTCACCACTCTTACAGTAAAGAACTTCCTCCTTCTATCCAATCTAAACTTCCCCTGTTTAAGTTTTAACCCGTTACTCCTTGTCCTGTCACTACAGTTCCAAATGAAGAGTCCATCCCCAGCATCCTTGTAGCCCTTTCAAGATACTTGAAGGCTGCTATGAGGTCTTCATGCAGCCTTCTTTTCTCCAGGCTGAACAGCCCCAACTTCCTCAGCCTATCTTCATATGGGAGGTGCTCCAGTCCCTGATCATCCTCGTGGCCCTCCTCTGGACTTGTTCCAACAGTTCCATGTCCTTTTCATGTTGAGGACACCAGAACTGCACACAATACTCCAAGTGAAGTCTCACGAGAGCAGAGTAGAGGGGCAAGATCACCTCCTTCGACCTGCTGGCCAAGCTGCTTTTGATGCAGCCCAGGATACGGTTGGCTTTCTGGGCTGCGAGCGCACACTGCAGGCTCATGTTCATTTTCTCATCAATCAGCACGCCCAAGTCCTTCTGGGCAGGGGTGCTCTGAATCTCTTCTCTGCCCAACCTGTAGCTGTGCCTGGGATTGTTCGGACCCAGGTGTAGGGCCTCACACTTGGCATGGTTAAACTTCATAAGGTTGGCATCAGCCCACCTCATAAGCGTGTCAAGGTCCCTCTGGCTGGCATTCCTTTCCTCCAGCGTATCAACCGAACCACACAGCTTGGTGTCATCATCAAACTTGCTGAGGGTGCACTCAATCCCACTGTCC
>WYDI02020863.1:0-11846 GCA_009867235.2 Psittacus erithacus | reverse complement strand
CAGGGACAAAGAGTGGGAAAAGCTGGGGTTGGCTTAGTTTACCTAGTGGCACAATGCTATTTCTGCTGATGGTGCTTTTTCAGATTCAGAATTTCATTGGCATCATTAGCCTAAGAGGCAGATATTTGAAAGGTGTTCTTATGTTGCCTGTATCAGTGAGAAAATGAGTAAATTTGGCGTTGAGATCTCTCCGGGGATTGCAAATGCACTGAATTGATCTACAAATAGTAGCACATCTATAATTTTGACAATGACCAGCAACATTGGTTTTTATTTTATTTTTTTTTTAAACAGCAAATTAGGACGTAGAGTGAGACCCATGAATCAGGATTCTCTGTCACTGTTTCTTCAGTGATACTTTGTGGGTTTTGTCACTTATTCCCAAGGAAAGATTAAATAGAAGTGGCACTTCCTAGTTACATTTCTGAGGCTGGAAGTTCCATGGGTAAGACCACTGGAAAAAAGTTTTTCTTGGGGACTGTTCACTGCTTCCTGGTGCCACTCCAGCATCTGACAACAGGATCTGGAAAAGCGCTGGTTTGAGACAGTCCTTCAGGAAAGGTCTGTAACCCCACACTACCTGGGAGATCAGTGGGACCTGCCTGCGTGGTATACTGTCAGATGAGAGGTGAAACACATCCAGACTAAGCAGTGCTCAGCCTCTGCTGTGTAAATGCTAAAATACTCTTGCTGGTGGGTGTCCTCTTCCTCAAAAAGTGTTTTGACACTGATCCGGGCACTGGTGCGTATGAAGGTACAGGCATCAGCCTGCAGACTTCAGCCTTGATCTTCACAGGGGTTTGGGACACATTTGTGGACAAGATGCGGGGCTTGATGTCCCTAGAATGATAGAGTTGATATTTTATATATGGAAAAAAAAAAAACGAACCCAAACCTTAGACAATTCCTTTTATTGGGCAGTTCTCATGAAATATATCCCCTGCTTACCTTGCCTGATTTTCAATTGTAGTTAAAACTCAGACCTCTTCTGCCCTCTTAAAACCAGCTAATCAATGCCACAATATCTGAACTGGTCCCTAGCTGATGTGCAACAATAGGAGCATTGTGTTCATATTGAAGACAAATGACTTCTCTGCTGCTGAACAATACCGGCTGATAAGTATCTTTGATCTACAGCAGCCCAGCCCACAGACATAGAGTTTGATGTGCTGGCTACTCATCTGGGATATTCCTATTGAACTATTTGTGCAGCTGCCTTAGATGTTTTAATAGTAGACCATCTTAATCTGTGCCTTTTTTCCTAGTATGGGTGGGATGGGGTGAGGGTAGGGGGACAAGCCATAATGCAGTATGGGTCTGAAAGAAGATGGGAAAATTCAGTCATGTTCCAGACCTTCTCACACCTCCCAACCCCACCAGAATCTCAGAAAATGGATAAGGAGAAAGTGTAATGAGAAGCTGAGAGGTGAGTTTGCGCAGCCTAAAGCAGCAGTGGAGGATCTTTCTGCCATCTTTAGCTCCTTAAAGCAATTTATGGAGAGGATGGAGCCAGATGATTCCCAGGATGGACTATGGTAAGGTGAAAGGCAGTGGCAGAAATTGATAATTTGATGTTATCCCCATGCTCAGCTGTACATCTTTGAGTCTTTCATAAATGGATTTTTTCCACAGCTGCACTCCGAATAGGATTGAGAAATTGAAATTAAATGTGCTGGTATGATTTGGGAAGATATAAGCAGGTATATATTAGCCTACTAATAGCTATCTGTACAGGGGCTGTAGATGTCCATCACTAGAGCAATGCCTGTAGCCAGAAGACCAACAACAGGGGAAGATATGGTGATGTGCCATATAAAAAAAACCATGGAGTCTGTAAGCCCTTTAGCCAAAATAGGTTAAAGTTTCTTGTCTATAGGTATTTACATGATGATTTGGTAAAAAATGGGTCTTCAGAGAAGCAGATAAAGGTATAAAAGCATTCAATGGGCTCCTCTGCAGCTAACCAAATCCAAGGAACTTTGGATCACTGTTCCCCTGCATCACTTCCAGCAATGAGACTGCTCAGCCAGTGGAGCACCCCTCTTGAAGCTGACAAGGCATGGTTTGTTATTGCTTTTTTGTTTGGTTTGGGGGGATGATGTAGTGTGGTTAACTCCACTTTTTGTGAAAGAGCTTTTCCCATTTGGGAAGGAAGCAAAGCCACAACAGGCAAAGGAAGCTTTGCCTGTGCCTGGGGCTGTGTAAGACAGAATGAATAACCCTGGCAGTACCTTCTGGCTATTAAAGTCTTCAGGTGAGTGGTAAGGAATCTTTTTATGCTTGCTCCCTTTATAACTATGTGCTACCTACCCGTGACTAAATCTATTGTTTTTCTAATACTGTAGATGATGTACTGTGACTCATTCATTTCTCTGAAAACCTATTTTCTTTTGCCTCACTACTTTGCAAGCAGTTATATCAATTGCCTTTTTTTCTTGAACAATTTATTATTATTACAGCTCTCTTCTATAGATTTAAAATGTCTGTAGTTAATGATGCAGGCTATTAAAAAGCCACTTTATCCCAAGTAACTGTGAGCATCTGGCTTTATCAGTGGTGAAGCAACAATTTCTGTAACTTCAAGTTAAGGAAAAAGCTTTAGGTATCATGTTAGAAACAAGAACTGAAGAATGTTTTAAACCCAAAATGAAAATGGTTTTCCTCTGGTTGAAAAAGCACTTCTGTAAGAAAGGAGTGGCATTTTAGAAAAATTTACTCACTGTCTTAACATACTAAAGCAATGAAAGCGATCTCAGGTTTGGGTTGTGTGCATTTTTTGTTTGTTTGTTTAAATGTTTTTAAAAAAACATTTCCAATTGCAAAATTTTCAGATTTTCACCTTGCCTGGATTGAGCTGATGAAACTTCCCTAATAGCAAAGCAGTGCCAACAGGGGATGAAGGCTTGCAAAATTTATTGTCTTCGGTTTAGAGTCAGTTATCCTTTTGCATTTGCAGAGCAAATGTGGGAGATTGACAGATTTAGGCTGTTTTTTCCCCTGAGTCCAGACACCTGATTTCCTTGGTGCTGAGTAACTTGCCTCTGACATGTCCAGGGTGTGTGAAACAAGCAAGAGATGAAATACCAGTGGTATTCAGGTGGGCAGTCAGAGCTTTTTAATCTCCAGCTCATTGATTAGTTGCAGAATATCAGCTAGGTAACTTTGTACATGGAAAGTAATGGCAAAGACAATAGATATGCAATACCATTCTTGGGACTTGACTTTGCTTCTTAAGTTGACCAGCAACATGTAGACAGGTAGTGTTTCTTGAGCATGAGGTGGACAGAGAGAGGGCTGGGGAAGGATTTTGTTGAGTTTTGCCAGAAGACTGTGAAGGCTGTTCCTTGTTTCTCATAGTAGGAGGCATGTTATGATCTGGGTGTGCATCTAAAGAAACAGAAAACCTTTTTTGTTTTTAATTCTTTGTAATTCTTTATTACCTTAGGAGGCCAGAACTCTGGAGAAATTTGAATCAGATCAGGCAACATCATGTGCACAGCCATCACCTGATAGAAGCACTAAAAGTCTAGGTAGAACTTCCAAGGGTGGGGTGGGGAGGGTGTCAAACCTGAGTGAGCCAAAGTTAGTTACAAAGGCGTCAGTTCCCATGCAGTTTCTCCTGAAGGCCCTCAGGAGAGTAAATGTCAGCGCCTTCAACAGCCTGGCCATCACTTCAGCATGTGTTTCTTGGGGTGCACCCACAGAAGACAAAGCTCCTATGTGCCCTGGAGAAGATGCTCTCTGCAGGTACCTTCCCAGGCCATCTCTTCTGTCACTCCTGGATCTCTAAATCGGTGTCTGCTACTGCATCTTTATACTGTCTGTATAACAGCACAGACATGCACATATTTCCATTACATTTATCACAGTGAGGGTGGCTCACTTTATGGGTGCTCAATCCTCCTATGTCCCAGCTTCCTAAGCTGGAGCATCCACTGGTCTGCACCGTCTCAGATGCAATTTGCTACACAGCTGCAGCAATTGCTACACGTGCTATTGCTGTATGAACGTCTCTGGATAAGATGTGAGTGTGCACCAATAGGACGGATTTGATTTTTACCCTGGGAACTGTGGATAACTAATTAGTGGACTCATTGGAGTGTTGCTTTGCTCTGTTATTTCCTTTTTTTGATTGTGTCAGTTTAGGATACTTCCACTGAATTACATCAGTTATTAGAAATTTTCTACAGTGATCTTTAAATATCATCTGTGTCATAAATATTTTATGACATTTTTAGTGGCAAATGATGAGTTTAATCAGACTCCAGAGAAATATGGCTAGGAGAGCACTCTAGGGCAGGGGCTCTTCAGAGAATATAAGTGTCAGGTTCCTGGGAACTTTCATACTCTTCTGAGCTAATGACAAATGCTCTTTCTACTTCCACCCTGGAAAAGAGATGTGTTCTCCCAGCATGGTTGTCTGCTGTGTGAGGATCCTTCTCCTGCAGTCACAGCATGCAGCTGTCTCTGCTTTTGCTGCCATCACAGATTACATCTGCTGCTGTAGCAGAGTTTGGAGCAGTCATCTCTGTAGCATTGTCTAGCTCAAGCTGGACAACCTCTCAGCAACCCCTTAATCCTCTGTGTCCTCATGAGCCCAAGAGGAAGTAATTTCCTTGGTAGCCGTGCACCACCAGGTAAATTAATCTTTTAATTTCTTCCTCCAGGGAATGCTGCCTGAGACTTGGTCAAAAACATCTCAAACACAATATTTCTAGAAGTGAAAGGCATTAAAATTGCAATTGTGAACAAGTTAAATTACAAGACTTTTCCCATGTATTTCTCATGTGATCCACCCTCTGGGTCTGAAGCTAAATATGCCATTGTAATACCGAACGCCAGCATGGGAGATGTCTGATAATTTGCTATAATTGGGGATAAAAATTATGATTTTGTAGTTAATAAATCTTTGTACTGTATAATCTCAATAACTTCTCTTTTAAAATTTAAGCTTGCCAGTTAACTAAAGGGAGAGCAATGGATGTCATATGACCAGCCTTTAGGAAAGCCTTGGCTATGGTCTTCAACAGCCTTCCTGGGGAGGTTATGCACAGGGTAGGTGCTGTATGCGAATGAGAACTGGGAGAGCTTTTGGGCTCAGCAGTATGAAATCCAGAGAGTTATGACCAGTGCCTTTTGAGGTCAATTGTTAATACCTTGGCTCAAAATGTGGAGAAGGGGTGGCTGCATCAGAGGCTGAGCTTCTCCCTGAGGAGGGGAGGAGTATGGGCTGAGACCATGGTAGAGAGATAGGAGCTGCAGGGAGAACCAGCAGCAGCCAGCATGGAGGTCAGGGTGGTCGCCCTTCAGTCATGCATGGCTCACTTATGTTATTCTGTGAGGTAAAGCACACCCATTTCAGACTCTGTAAGTATTTAACCTTTTTTCTTTCCTTTCAGAGTAAAAGTTCTGAAAGCTCTACATTAAAATTTAGAGAACATAAGCTGTCTGGATCGAGATCCTTCTGCATAATAATGTGCTTTCCACAGAACTATAAATGTTAAACCACAAAAATTACTACCTGCATTTTGGAACAAATCTCTAAAGATAATTAATGTACAGAGACAATTTTTTACTTACGATTATCCCTTCAAGATGTATGGCTGTTACTCTTAGGAAGAAAAGATCTGCATTATAAAATTTCTGCATGATAGTGGTTGCTTAAAGAACGGCTGGTGATGTGGGAGAGATGCTGCCATTTGCTCTGAAAATTCCAGGAATGATGAGAGGTCATCATGACCAAGATGTCACTTCTCATGAACGAGGCATGCAAAATATACCTTTTTATGTGGAACAATTTATTTAAAAGATAATGTCAGTATCAAAAGGACAAATGGAAAAAAGTTGAATCCCTTTTCTTAAAATAAGGAAATAGTCTGGGGAATGAATGGCTAAAAGCAGCTTAGCAGAAGATGCTTAAAATCACTTGCATGGTTATGAAAAGTGCTGGCTAATGTTCAGGAGAAAAGCATACTGATAAATGATGCTCAGCGCTGGCACTGCTGGTATGTGATCTGCCCCTGCATGCTGCATTCAGCCCTTCCACATGCACTGTAAGAAACTAAAGAGGCAGCATTTCATGGATAAGGTCTAAGCTCAGGCAGGGAAAAGCTCCTACCCTCCAAGAAGGCTGCAATTAATTAATAACTTTTGACTCGCAAGAGCATTGTTAATGTAGTATGTATTTATTATCAGCAAATTAGGAGTCTACGTGTGGCACCCAGGATAGTCCAGTGAAGCGGTGGGGTGGGATGGAGCCCCAGGCTTGAGCTAAGTAAGCAGCTTGCCGCATGGTGGACTATGCGCTGCCTGTGAATAGGAAAACCTATAAAAATATCAGTACCCAAATTCCACTATTCCACTTAGTGATCTTTGTACAGAGCAAGATAGAACAGCAAAGCAATGCTGTCTTTTCTGCCTCCTAAAAGGAAGAACGGTGGGGGGGAGAGATAATTGCTTATAGAGGCAGATGTGGCCATTCCTATATTCCTGTGCAGCTCCTGCAGGAACGTAGATGAGCCTGCATCTGAGAAGGGCTGAGCTAGCACATCTTTTGCTGCCACTGCCGGGTTTAACAGAAATGGCAACTTGCTTTCCATGCTGGGCAGTAGGAATCTAGACAGATTTGCTGGGTGGCAACTATTGATATGAGAAGTAATTTAACCTGCTTCAATCCTGAGAGAAGCCCAAGAGATAAACTACATACTTCAACGACTTTACATGAGGAAAGTGCTCAGATCTGAAAATAATACTTGAAGTCAGCTGATTCCTTTCTTCAAAATGAAAAATAGTCTGATATTTATAGAGTTGATGACATTCTCAGGTGCTGTTGTATTGGGGTTTTTATAGATACTTTATTTTTAAGACTGCCTGGTGGAAAAGATGTTTTCCTTGGCAAGCCAAACTTGTTTGCTTTGGTAACTCTGGCAATGTAATTTATGAACTTGTTTTGGTTTGACTTTGAGAGATGGTTCTTGACTGGAATGCTGCAGACACCCATGAGCTCTGGGTGCTGCAGGGAGCATGGCTGGCAGTATCCACTGAGGCCCTTGGGACCCTCCACTACAGCACAAGTTCAGAGTAAAGTGTACGTGAAGGACATTAGTCTTGATGTAGCTGCACGTGCTGGCTGTGGGGAGCTACCACGGGGGGGGTGGGCAATGTAAACAACCAGGACCCTATGCTACACAACTGGCAACTGGTATGGAAAGGCTGAGAGTGCGTTAATTGCTAATACGGTATATAACAAGGGCAAAAATCTATAGAAAAGAAATACATTCCTTCATGTAGAAGAGTTTGCTGTGATAAAGCTAATTAGGCTCCTGGGAGAATTTATGCAGAGCTAATAAGAAGCAGAACTAAATGTTGTCTTAATTTACCCTCAAGCTCACAAAAATGTTGTTCATTCATGTTGCACTAATTAAGCCAACAGCCATTAACCCTTTCTTCAGAGACAGAGACCCTTGGCACTGATGAGGAATTAAACCACATGCTTTCCAGTGAGCATCTTTATGTTTCTGTGAGTCTTCAAGCAATTGTCTTTATCCTGTAGCGAGCATTAGTGGTGTTGTCAGTATGAAGGGACATTACTCCTCCACCCTTCCTGACTACAGCTGTTGGACAGGCATTTGCTGCCCAGCATCCCAGTGTGTACTGTGCAGCATCCTTGGCTTAGCCACTGTGAGGTTTTGAGCTCCAGCTAAACACAGCTCTCAGGAGATGCAGCCTTGGTTTGAGAGCCCCCTGCTCATATCACAGGGTGAGTTTTGTATTTGGCTGTATCAGTTGATACAAGATTATTAATGGCTGTGGAAGTTCTGCAAGCTTCTGCTAATGTTCAGCTGTTCCAAAATGATGCTTTTTCATGCCCATCTTGCAGCAAAGAGAAAGCAGGCAAGATGAGAATTGGCCCAGAATATGTTCTTACAAGATTTCAAGTTCAGTTATGGAGGTTCTGGTCTGGGACAGTCCAGGCTAGGTTTAGGCAGCAGTTCAACCTTGGAGTGCTTAGCTAAGATCAGCCTTAGCTCTGAGCATTACCAGATGTGTGCTCATCTCTGATAGTCTGCAAGTGACCAGTAAACTGAAAATATCAGAGCTGTAAGCTAGGAAGGAGATTTAATGGGTTTTTTCATTTTTTTCTTTTTTTTCTTTTTCTCACATAAAGCAGCAAAAAACATGATTGTGAGTAATCTGAAAAACAGAGGCCTGATGTACTGCTGCCTTTGCAGCATCACTTTTATCTGAAGTACTTGTGCAATAACTCATCCAACAGTCAGCTGCCCTGACTTAAATGTGAGAAGAGCAAAGTGGCTCCCTCTCTGTACCCAAGGTACATTACAAGAATTCAAAGTGATAGAAAGAATGAGAAGGGCACAAAATGATATTTAGTGCTCATGTGTTTTGAAAAGCAGAGATGAACCTGGTGACCACAGCACCAAGCAGAGAGTCTACTGTGCCTTATTTTACAGAACAGCTATGTGCCTTCACGCTTTGTGAGCGAGAGTAAAATGCAAGCCATGTTTCTGTTTTTGTTATCTTGCTTTCTGGCTGGTTTGGAGCTCTCTTACCAAACAGTTTCATCATAATAACTGAGTGTGCAGCAAGGACCAGAGCAACCCAACAGTGCAAATCATTTTCTTTTCCCCTGAAAATGTGCGGGAGGTTTCCAAAAATGTTAAAAAAAAAAAAAAAAAAAAAATTCAAAAAATCTGGTCATTCACATGAAGAATAGGAAATAAAGCTGAAGTTCTCCTAATTAGAAGTGCTTAGCATAGTCTGTCCTTGTACAGCTACTCGTTGCAGCACACCTGCCAGTTAAGTCCCTTGTCCACATCTGCATCTATGGGCTCATTGCAAAATGCAGCTGCTTTTGCTGCACTCTCCTCCTCAGCCTGATGCATGTAATTCACGGTCAATTCCTGTCTGCTGGTATTTTCACATGGAAAGAAATGCACGACTCAAGGCAGGGAGGGGTGATCTGAAACTGTAACATGGCTATAATTTGTTTTACCAGGCCAGCTAGTTTTCCAATTTTAGGTTTAAATTAAAAGCCTACATTATATGAGATTGGAAGAGTGAAAGACAAGGCATCCGGGTGGACAAACTTAATCAATCCTAGGGCAGTAGCCCAGGGGCTCCTGACGCTGCCTTTATCTCATGTTGCTGTGGCTCAGCTTCTCCATGGATCCAAGGGTGCTGGTGGGGACAAGCTCAGAGTGGACATTACAAGCTTTAAACAGTGTGAAAGTCTAGTGTAGCTGTCCAAAAGCAAGCAACAGTGGTAAGTTCACAAAAGCAGGGTTTGATTATTGTTTTTTTTATTGTCATCTTAATTTAAACTGATCATTTTGGTAGTTTTTTCAATTTTTACTGTTAATGCTTTTATTTATAAGCCAGTGAAAAACTCCAAGCAATTGATTAAAAATAAGGCTTCAAATAAAAATTTGGATTATTTTATGCATCTTTCCCAAGTCAAAATGTTCCTTTAATCATCTCATTGTAAGAAATGGCCATCATAAAACATCAACAAGCATTGTTACATAGGATAAAGCTAATATCACATTTGCATGTATATGAGTGAAAACCCGCAGCATCTGTGGACATAACCCTGGCAGAATGATTTTGTGGTGTGATTCAGTAGCTTTATTGTATTTGTAGCTATTGCTTCTTCCTTCAGGTATGGGCAAAAAATGAATCTGGTTGGGTTTTGCTTTTTTTTTTTTTTTTTTTTTTTTAAATGTATATAGAAATATGAGACATTCACTGTGCTGTCAATGAATCCTGCTCATCTTGCTCTGGACTGGGGGTGAGAGACAGTTCAGAATATGTTCACTGTGTAGTTCTGAAAACAAAAATTGCTGCAGGCATATTGGAGAGAGCACCCATCAAAATTCTGTGGGTATATACATCCAAGGTCTATTGATTCTGAATATGAACCAGGACCAATCAGCTGGGAAGCAGAAACTCCATTAATTTTAAATTGTTTTTTTTTTTTTTTATCATTTAAAGTGTTTCTAATATAACCTCAGTGTTGTATTATGGTGTTATCTGCAATCATAATTTATTAAATCACTGGTAGGCAATACAGTATTTTTCAGATACAAACTTTTCTTCTTTCTTGAAATGGGAATGTATGTCTAAGAATAATGAGATGGCTGGATAAAACCATGTTACTGTGTATGTGGCCATTCCCTTTTGCTAAGTTTCCTACCATATCTCTTGATGTGAAATCAAACTCATGTCAATTACTGTCAGCAGGGAAATGCTGGGTACTGTATCAATGAAGACACATCTTCTGTAATTTGTAGTGTTTACATATGCCAAGGCCATTTGCTATTTGGGTATTCTGACCACAATGGAGTGAATTGAATCATCAGAAGGCTGTTGTGATGTACTGTGATGTACTTATTGAAGGATAGAGTCCTTGCCTGCTGCAGCCGGTGATGATCTCTTTAACAATGCCCTAGCACTTCTCACTGACCACTACTTCTTCCACAGAGGAAGAAGATCTTCTTTAGGAAACTTGGTCTTCCTGTTTTCTTAATAAGTCTCAGTCTGTGAGCAGGTGAAACAATCCACCTTTTGGAAGTGAAAATACTTTTTCTGGGGTGAGTGAAGGGAGGCTCCAGACTGCAGAGCCACCTGAAGAATCACTGTGTAGACCTGGATGGAGCTTACTGGCATGTGTCTGAACCTGCTCAAAGCCACCCGGGCTATTCCTCCAAGGCTATTGCTGTCTCTTGCAACTTTTCACAGAGTCCAAAGCCAGATGTTGGTCAACAAACACTGTAGGGTTGGTGGCAAGCATGTGGGCAAAGTAAGTGCTCATATTTCCTCAGCTACAACCAGGAAGGTTGGTAAGGGGAGAGCTAATTACAACTCGATCAGGGTGTAGAACTGGGAAAAAGCCAAAACTTTAGATGCACGTTCCCTTCCTAAGAACAGGAAGGGGGAGGAAGCCAAAAGTTGGAATAAAGTTAATCAAATAACCTAAGTTAGTAACAGTGGTTTGCATTTGAGATATTTAGCTGATTAACTCATAAATCTTGTGAATATCTTATGAATTGTATTTGTTTAATTCTCTATTTTCCAAATTTCCACATATAATTGTTACTTTGCACACTATTATTCAGGAAAAGTCTTTCCTTTTCAGTAAATATTTTTGTCTTTTTTTCCTAAAAAATAGGGGTTTTTATCAGCTGCATGTTCAATTAATTTTGTACGCTGTTGATGGATCCTTATTCTTAAGCAATGACAGTACATGGAAGGGAGAAGTTACTTTGCTGAAGATTGCATTGATTTTTGTGTACTGTTATTGTGTTATAGAACTTCTCACCTGTTCAGTCCTAACAGTTCACTGTGTTTTCATCTCTTTTCTACACAGATTTTATTTTCATTCCTGGTATTACAAAAGTCAATGAGTTCACTGCAGCATGACTAGACACATTGGATTTTCCTGTGTAAGAAAAACTGGACAAAAACAATCGTTTGCTCTGAGGGTGTCTTAGGATTCCTTACGAGTCTTCTAGATGCTCAGTAATTAAAATGAAGTTACAGCAATCATGAGCTATTTACAAACCTAGTCTTATGGCAGAGGCAGGTTGGATCATCAGAACTTACCACAGTTCTGTTTGTAATTGTGGTTGGACCTGTTAGCTGGGAGAGCTACAGCTGGAACGTGAATAGTTCATATTTTCATCAGCTAAAGTGACAGTTTCTGACTTATTTTTCCATTTCTTCTTTTTTCTCTTGTAGTAATGTTGATACTTTCTAAACGCAAAGACAGGTCTGGAGATTATCCTTTTAAAAATGAGAGCTAATTTTTAGAACACTGTATTTCTAGC
>WYDI02020862.1:7469-23067 GCA_009867235.2 Psittacus erithacus | reverse complement strand
AGGCCAAAATCAAAAACACAGCACTGCACCAGCTACTAAGAAGGAGAAAAATTACTGCTACTGCTGAACCCAGGACAACCATATGCTAAGGAGAATTAAAACCACAGCCATCCCCTCTCCTCTGGTGTGTCTGCTACCTGCTTCTCACACTATAAACTAATAAACCAGTACAGTATCCAAACATTCTCTTTAATGTTGCATTGCAAAAATGGAGCAAGAAGTGATACAGAGCTGTTTTATGGAATATGCATAGTTCAGCCAGGAATGCCTTAGGAAAATGAGGAGTCAAGAGGGATCCCAACTCCAACTCTGTGAGGCATTCCCCTAGCGTGCTAGGTAAAAACTGTTTGATTTTCAGCAATACATTTTTTATTCAATTACATTCTCCTTAAAACCTTTTCTTTTTCCTTCAGCTCCCCTCCACATCCATATCCTGCCCCTTATACCATCCCTTGTAATCAGCTCTTCTTCAGAGACTAACCTTTGAACAACAAATGAAAGACCAAACTTATCAGGAACAGAGAAAAAAAAAAATCATTTCTTTTGGCCAGCAAATATCCTTTCTTATACAGATGCTTCCTCCTTCACTTTAGAGTGCTTAAACCATGTGCTAGACTCAAGATTTCTTCACAAATCAGAATCAGGCCAAGCCTACTCCTTTCATGACTTAATGACAGGATCAAGTTTGGCACATGATTGCCTTAACTGGTAGAACTAAAAATGTTATATACTATATCTGCATAGTATAGCAGTTAAGAAAGCTAACTCACAGCCATATTTACACTTCATTATAGCTTTTGAAGTGTTTTGTTTTCTTTTTCAATTTTCATTAGATTTCCAAGTGCATGAGAAGACAGGACTTTTTACCTAGGTTCTTAGAATGCTCATCAACAATGGGGAATCTGGATTCAAACACCCGCTCCTCTACCTGACGCATTGAGTAACAGAAACTGGTGTTGTAATTCCACAGTTCCATTTCACAAAACAGCAAGGAATTTCCAGCTCCACTGAATTATTAATTATCTTACCTATAACAGAAAGAACCAGCAAGAAAGCACTACATGGACAATGTCTACAACTTCTTAGATGGAAGATACTTCTCAGAGCTTTGACACTCGGGTTCAGATCCTAACTCTATGTTCAGATAAATAAGGAATGTGAATCTGAGGTCTTCTTACCCTTAGATACTACCCTGTTAACTAGGTTGTAGCACGTAACTGTCCCCATTTTGTGAATTGCCTTTGTATTTATTAAACACACCACAAGTTAGATTTGCTTTGACATCTGAGTAAGCATTCAAAACATTTTGCTGATTTTCTAGCATTTAATAAGTAAAATAAATCTTGATGAACTTTCTAAAAGCCATGAAAATCTCTCTCAGTTGCTAGGCCTGCTAAAGGCTTACTCACTTTCAATTCCTAATTATTTGAGAGAGATTCAGAGATTTCTGAATCGAAAAAGCAAAGAGGAAGAAGTGTGCAATTATTTGTTACTCACATATGCACCATGAGAAGGGCAGTTAAAATGTGAAGCCAAAGATACCACATAATCAGTGAAAGGCTTACTGCTAGGATCTTCACTTCAACGGTCATGCGGTCTTGCCAGGTGAAGCAGACAATGTGAGGCAAGTACAAGGTGAAGTAGATGACTCCACTGGAGGCAGCTGCCAGATTTGCTTTGGAGAAGAAGGTGCTGAACAGGAAACACTGCATGATGGTGGCTGTGGTGAATGTCAGAAGGAACAGAAAGAAGAGGAATGGACTGCTGTAATGTAGTACTTGTCCATGCTGTAAGGAAAAGGAAAATGGAAATATTTAGAAGTTTTGCCACTTTCTGAATTAGAAGAAAAGGTCAGAATTGCCACTGACATGTAACATGCAGTGAGTAATAAGGCAGCCTTTCTTACCTAACATGACTTCTAACTCTCCTAGGCAGTAATTTCAACACCTGCACTCATTACAGTAACAAATCCTTCATCTAATTTTACCCCTGCTCTTGAATTGTCACTTAATAGTCAATAGTACAATAAGCTGTGGAGTTCATATTCACATTTGATGACTGAATTAAGATCTTAACTGATGGAAAGCAGACATTCTGTCCCTGTCTTAATAACAAACGATTCCAAGCAATATGTGCCTGCTTGGAAATTCATACATTTGAAATAAAACTATCTGAACCATCATAAGCAATCTTTGTTGACCTCTTCTCCTCAGTCCACTTGCTTGATGTGCAGGAAACACAATGTATGGAACCCTGACAAAATGGATCTTAAAAAAGCCAAAGCAACTCAGGAAAATGATAAAGCTTCTGCATCTAAATGATACTCAAACTGCAGAAGGGTATCACAACTGAGGAATCCAAGCGCAGTTTCTCACGGATCCCTGTGTACTAATCAGCCCACTGGTGGACTTTTATTGACCTTTCTTCCTTAGAGCTTTTGTAGATCAAATGCTCCCTCTCGAGAAGAGCATGGTCTGCTGTTGTATCTATTTACTATCTATTTACTCTTAAAAAACAATGTTGAGGCCTATTTATTAGGCTCAACTTTGTTTTGAGCCTTATATAAGGCTCAAACAGGTTTATAAGGCTATAAATAGGTTTTAATATTGTTGCAACATCCCACTGGGCCTCTGAGACTGACTTCTTTATAAACAGTGATACAACCTTTCCTAAGAATGTATTTACAAAGGTGCCTCACGCTGGCAAAGTGAAATCCAGGAGAAGTGAATTACAGGTATAAACACATTCCTCTCTGGCATTAACTATCTACTGATTTTTAATTAAACCAGTGTAGCAAATAAAGTGAGCTTTCTCTATCCACCCAAGCTGTAATGGAACACAAGGAACGAGAACAACTTATCAGGGCAGGCTGATAAGACAGAGCAGATTGAGCCCTAACAGTGCCTTTATGCCAATACCAGTTCCTCACATCAAAAAAGATGCAAGTGCATTCCTCCTTATCAAAATGTTTCACATTTATATAGTTAAATAGAGTAGCTAGGAGGAGCTTGGGTCTCAGGTAACAGACAGAAGAGGTAGTCCTTCGAGACAACATCCAAACTGCCCTGAAAAGTTGCAAGACACAGCAATTGGAGTCACAGAAGCAAAAAGGGTTTGTGTTTCAATTTTTTGAGTTCAGTTTGGGTTTTTTTTTTTTTAGTTTTGGTTTGTTTTTCAGGTTGTCCTGAAACTACTGTCCTTGCAGTCTCTTTTCCCATTGAAATAGTGGCATAATTGCTAAGCAGGTAAGCACGGAATATTATAAATTAATCACATATAGTGAATTACAAGATTAAAATTCCTCATATTATGATCCCTTCTATTTAAAGGAACAATTCTTATCTACTGCAAGATCTGCCTCTGTCTACAGGAAACACAATATACAGAGTAATCAGCTGGATGTATTGTTCTCTGCAGGATCTTACAATAAATCTTATTAGTGAATTCATCTTTCTGCCTCTGCCAAGTGCTGATGATGGCAGAAGGTGTGCTTAGAAGAATGTGCCTGCTTCATGCTGCTACCAGAACAAGCCACCAGCCATTCACGTCTCCCTAGGAGCAGCCACTATTTTTTCTCAACAGCAAACTGGTATCAGCAGTGCAAACACAACAGTGAGTTGGAGAGTGGCAATCTTTACCATGATCAGTGCTGTGAGGAGGAATGTGCTCACAGTCATCATGAAGAAGCTGTCTAGGAACCATGTGCACCAAATCACCCCATTAGTTATACCCCTGTTCTTCATAGCCTCTTTCAGACGCATTTCCTTCTCCAGCACTATACTCTTCACAGTCATGGAAACTGAATATATCCAAGCTAGCACCATGAAGATGGGAAAGGCACGGTTTAAGATGATCATGAAGCTACCAAAGCAAAAAGGGAGAGATGAATTAAATTTAGATAAACCAGAAATATTGAGATGGGAAGCAAGAATAAAAACGGAGTGAGGAAGAACGCATTTATTTAGAATGGCACTGGAAATTCTCAGTCTAAACATCAATAACATGCTGCTAGCGAACGACACAAGCAACCTAAATATTAGGTTAACCTAAATATTAGCACTCCCATGAGATAAATAAATGTTATTGTTATTTTACAAAGGGGTTCTAAGAGTTACTGAAGGCTACAAAAACATGTGGTAGCTCAGGAAAATACATCTCTCTTCACAGTGAACTGCCATAATGCTTTCACTATGATGCAAAAAGACTATTTTAAGACACGTTAATGTTAACAGTTTGGGAATGTCACTGTCTTTTTATGCTCCTGAGATTCACTGGCAAAAGAATTAAACAAATTAAGCACTAAAAGCATCAGACACTGCCAGCATGGCTGCTGAAATTCATACACTGATGGCTCTGGGAATGTGATGAGACTGTCCCACATAGTACAGTGCTGGGACAGGCTGCTGAGAGTGGCCTTCCATTGGACAAAGGAGCTGTTCCCTTTATCCATCGCTCCACCCAGACTCCATGGCTGCTCAGCCCTTGGAGATGCTCCTTGGAGAAGCACTGCCCCAGGTGTGCTGCTACGGTGAGAAAGATTTTGGGGTGAAAAAGCTAAAACCATTACCTATGGATTTGGGGTTGTAATTTTTCAATGTAATTTACCTTTAAAACAAAGTGGACTTGATTGTTTCAAGGCCAAAAGCTTAGAGCTGCTAAAAATAAAATGGAGCACAAAACCTTCAGCTTCCTAAATCTGAGTCTTACAGAACTGCATTTTTGCCATATGCTCTCATAGCTATTCCATTGTTAAAACAAATGGAAAACCTTTACTTTTTCACCAAAAATCTCATGCAGAGCAATCTGTCCTGCTGAAATGAAGCCATGCTTTTTTGGAATGGCCTGGGGTACACTGGGTTGTGCCTGTTGGTAGATGCATGTAACCCAGCACTAGGCCATGCACAACATACATGATTACCATTGGGACGCACTAGCTTCATCTAAGCAGGCTCTCTGCAGGGGCCATCACCGGGTTTGGGTATGAGCCCTGAGCTGTGTGTGGCTGCTGCAGGCTGTGGAGAACTTTTGCACAGATGGGGTTTCTGCCTCTGCAGTGTTCCCAAAGCAGGCTTGCCAGGAAGATATCTTGTGAGATAATAGCTAATGACCAATGCAAAAGACAGGTCACATTATGTATGTCTGCACTATCTGAAGTCCCAGCATTTGCCTGCACAGAACACACAGGCAGAACTATGAAATAAATCCTATAGTGCTTTTTCTTTTTGATGAAATGTACACCAAGACACTTGCACCAGCACAGATTGCAGCACTGGAATAGGTACACTGTTAACAGGGGAGAGGCACCACTTCATCAAATCTGGAGCACATGCGCTGGTTCAGGTAGTGCTAATGGGGGTCACAGCATCCACAGCCCCTCTGCCTCCATAGAGTCACAAAATCTCCACACCCAGGAGCACATTCTCTTTTTTGTTACAGAGCAACAAACCGCTTCTTTCTCCTTCAGCTTCTTTACTCTGCTCTTCACCAGGGAAAGAAACTCGTGGTGCCTACAATAACAAACTGCAGACACAGCCCTGGAATCCTTTGCTAGAATCACGCAAAATTTAAAATAAAACCCAGTCAATCTGCATAAAAACCACAGTCAGAAATTAGGGAGAAGGTTAGAGAACATCAGGTTATTGTTAAAAACGATAGCATCTGCAAGAGAAGGAAAACGACTGATGTTAACGGAAACCAATGCTACATAGCCTGTTTGATTGCAGATAACAGTCATGTAGTTATAATTGAAATTCTGTTTAGGGATGTGGTTAGGATTTTGGAAAGAAAGAGTTTCAAGATCCTAAATTGTCTTGGGATTCTACAAGGGTTGTAGGTGTCTTCAAGGACCAAAACCTACAGCTTTGGGTATTGGCATATCTATATATGATTAAGTCTTGCTTTAGGGTTTGATAATATAGTTGAAGAGACTGGGTTGTTTGATTCTTCAAGACTTACAGAGACAGCAAGAGAGGTACAAATTCCGTTGGGACACGCACTTTCTTTTCAATTTTTCTTTAGGAAATGATTCTTTGGGTATAAAGAAAAGTGGGGTTTAGAAAAGCAGTCAGGAAAAAGCAGCTTACTACACTTCAGTGGATCCTGCAGTTAACTGAAGGATGTGGTGTTTGTTCTAACATGGGTCAGTGCTTTGTGTTCAGTTTTGTTCAGTTTTGCTACAGGCACTGATCACATGCTATAGCATGAGGCTTAGTTTTAGTTAGATAAAACCTTTTTAAAAGCTCACAGTTTTTCTGGGTCCTGTGTAATCCCAGAGGTAGTTTCAGGGCTGACATTGTTAGGGATCAAAGCCTTATAGCTGGGGTGCCATGCTGACAACAGATTCTGGACTGCAATCAGTGTGAAAGTTCAGGTTAGGCTATCATTATTGCTTGGAAAAGGAAAGCCAGAAAGCCCCAGATTATTTTATTTTGTGTGATATGCAAAATTGGAAGAAAACCACTGCTTGCAAGGAGCAGTGTTTAGTGTTCATTTTAGATCTGGACACTGGTTGTCTTGGTACAACACAGCCCAGGACTGGGAATAGGACTAGTAACTTGGCAAAGGTGGCTTCTGGAGTCTGGGTTAAGACAGGATAAGGAAAAGAACAAATTCATTCAGTTATGTCTCAGTTATTGCTTTTGCATACATACCTTAGGATTAGGGTTATAACTGATGCTTGAGAGACTTGAGAGAACCTAGTAATCAAGTATTCATAGGAATTAAGACAGCTTTTACTCACACATCATCCACAAAACATGGATATGGCATTTGCTGCAGATAAATTCCTATCGGCACTTCAGTGTTGGTCTGGGTCTTTATAATCCCATGCTCAATCATGTCTTGGAGATACGCAAAGCCTCCCCAGATATAACGTAAATCATCCACAGGATCAGCTCTTGGACCAGGATCCCAGTACCTCAAAGGAAAATTCAGTTGGAAATCACTTGGGTAAGCAGTGGCTTTAGGGGAGGGTAGAAGGGAAATTAATAGATACACAAAAATCTTACTACTGAAACTGTAGGAGCCCTGCCTGCAGTTGTCTTTTCTAGATTTTGGTCTGTCATATGATAATAACTGCTTGAGAAAGTTTCTGACCTGGAAGGTTCCTTTCCTTTAATTTGCTCTACACTGACACAGAATAGCAATTTTTGCCAAAAATGCACACTAATCATGTAACAGAGTAACTGTTCTAGAATAGAAGTAACTCTATTTGGAGTACAGTATCCTTGGAGATTAAGTGGCAACAATTGGATTGCAAATACCAGACACCACTATATTCCTCCATGTAGACAAACCTGAGAAACTATTTCTGTCCCTTTAAGTAAGTCCATTTGAGGGGAAACAGCAGAGAAGTTCTGCTGTCCTGGTGGAAGAAAGCTGGGTCACAATCCACATAGGACTTCCTTGTCTTCCTTTCCCACTGATGGCGCCAACTAAAAACTTCAGGTTACTGAATAGATTCTGAGCAGCCATTCCCTTTGCCATGTATCCATGCACCTACCCACTGCCTGGCCTGCCAGAAGAGTGATACCACTTGCAGTACTGTTACCACCTGGTAACTGGAGATGGATTCTGTGTTGCATTTATGTACTAACTACTGGTGAATACAGTTGGATTTCATGCACGTATCCAGTGCAGGTTCTAATGTCCTTACGTTTCTCATATGCATGCTATGGCAGGCAAGAACTGAGAAGGAACCATCACTTACCTGTCTTTGATTTTGTTTGTTTTCTGCACTGCATCTATGTCCATCCGGATCTTGTATTTCACGTGTGGCGGAAGACTGCTGGCTGTAGCCTCTATGTCTGGAAACACCACACCAGCCCAGAATTTGTTTTCCTCCAGCAGATGAAGGGCTTGATGAGTCAGTTGAGTTTCATCGGGATAACCTTCAAATTTATCCAAGGTCAAACACTACAGATCACAAAGATAAAAATCACGTCAGAATAGACTAGCAAGAGGTATACATTAACGCCAACAGCAGTGGCTGAAAACGGAAAAGGGAGGTAGGCTCGTTTGAAATATTTGCCATTTTCAACTTTAAAAGCTTATGCTGAAACTATTCAAAGACTCTCACCTCCCTCCTGAAACCTTACCCATTCTTATTCTAATTCTTACGACAAATTCAAACCACAGCATTACCAATACAAGCTCAGAAACATCGTTCACCCTAAAAAGAACTCTAAACCTCAGATTTAGCATTGCTGTGGTCAATGTGAGTGGACAGAATCATTCTGAAAGTAGTTTATTCCTGATATTTCAGGATCACTTTCTCCAAGCTCAAGGCATGTCCACTCTGATAAGCAAGAAATCAAGCAAGGGTGGCCACTAAAGCAGGAGCTGCTATTGCAATCTAGGTATGACAGGGCAGATTAGACATATCCATGCAGAACATATAGCCAGTAGTAGGTTCAGCCAAAACCTATGCTGCCACATTCACTAATCAGGTAGAATGAAATAATATTTCACAATATATTTATGCCACTGCACTCAGTCAGCCATGGACACATGAACTCTGCCACTTGTACTATACTTCAAAGATTCTCTCAAAAATGCAAATATCTGAATTGGAAGGGCTAAAGCTGTGGCAAAGATGAGATCCTGCCATTGGAAACTGACTTCAGAATCTGCATCCAGGAGATAAATTAACTCAGCTATAAAATAAATCTGGCCACAAGAGCTTTTAGCAGTCCAGCTGAACCAGAACAATATCCTTTTTCAAGTCTGGGGACTTTTTTTCAGCCTAGGAAGTACCTGAGCGAGTATCACAGAGCTAAAGGATGACTGATCCATAAGAAAAGCACATCAGCCATAGACTTCAGTTGAAAAGCAGTTTGTCAAGCAAAGCACTGGGAAAGTCAGAGCATAAATTCAAATCTTGGGTATTTAGGCATTTATTCCTATTTAATACCAGTCAACTAGTCAACTGATTTTACTTTTTTTAGTGTCCCTACTGAATTCTGATACATGATTAACCTGCTGGCTAAAGTTAACATGCTTTGGCTATCTCAATAATAAAATGTAGTTTCCACTACACAGTAAACTGTTGTCTTTTAGTCTTTGTCATTATTACAAAATGCATTATCGATCCATATACAAAACATCAAGTCAACGAAATCTAAGCCCTTTATGTTCCCCCATTTAATCCTACTTAACAGGCACTGTAAGACAAAAGGATTGTGAACAAACTCTACCTTAGTTAGCTGTAAAATTACAGACTTATGTTTGTCTATTCAGCTTCCACCCTTCAGAATTGGCAAGACATTACCAGAGAGTAGAAGTGTGCAACCCCCTGATGGACTGGGAAGATACTTACTTACCTTAACCCTTGCTTCATAAAATTCAGGAGGCTAACTTGGTTGATCTGATCTTCTTGATCATCTCTTGCAGGTAAATAACCAAAAATTACTCTACATGAAAGTACTCATACAGGCATCTTGCTATGTAATGGGAAGACATCTTAAATGCTCCTTTATTTAACCTTTCCCTGAGAACAATCATGCTCTGTTTCCTTTAAAACTTGAAGTATCACAATATAAGGGGACCTACAGAAAAAATGTATTTTTAACTGGCAGCAAAACAAAATAGCTTAAATTGATAATTTAACTATTTTGTAGCTTTACATTTCCTGATGTTTCACAAATGTTCATTCTCCTAGTTTGCTTTACAAGATTAAACTACATAGATTATTGTATCAGAAAGCAAAATGAAGCAGAAAAGCTTCCTGACTTGCAAGCCAGAAGAGAAATCAGACTGATGGGTCAGGTTGTATTAATTATTTTTATCCTATCCTATGTTTATCCTACATAGTTAATGGAGTTCTGGAACTGAGTTTCGTTTTTGCCAAAGTGTCAGTGTTTCCCAGCAAAGTCCTGCTGTGGAACTGTGTCGCTGCAGTGCCTGGAGGACTATTTGCTGTTTCTTTGTTGTGAGGAATGTTATTTTCAAGGTGCTTGTGGCAGCTGCAGAACTCATGTAGTTCTCCTGGGGAATCTGTGGGAGTGACACTGGCAAAGTACTGACAGGCAACTGATGTTAAGATTGTCACTGCCAAACAGACAGTTTTGAGACTGTGCTGTGCTGCAATATAGGCCATCCAGACATCCAGTTGAGGAAGCAGCAAGCTTTTGAAACATAAACCACAAATGCTCGTAGATCTTCAGTGAGAGGAGTGAAACCAAAGCTTGTATAAGAACATAGGCTAAGACATCAGTGCTGTAATAACTCATGTAATTTGGAAGTGAAAAGAGATTTTACATTGTAATCTATTAGCCAAAAGCTAGGATTTCTTTCTCTTAACATTAATTGTATTCCAAACAAAAGGTGTCTGCTCTAACTTTGGTTTTTTTTTCAGTGAATTGCAATTCAATTTATGAAGGCATTTATGTACCTTCATAAACCTCACCATATCAAAATTCATTCAGCAATCACTTGGGGAAATTTATGTCATATTTTCTCCTGGTAACTATTTAACAACTTAAAATGGTCCAGTGAAGATGGGAAAACCAAAACTGAAATACTAAGAACAGGCTTGAAAAGAAATCAGAAGCAGTTTAGCTCTTCTGTGGCCTAAAGTAATCTAAGGGAAGAACAAGAAAGTCTTTGAGCAATGAGGATGAGCAGCCACTGAATAACCTGTGGGCTTCTCAGCTGCACTACAGCTTCCAGCAGAGATGTGGAGTCTTCAAAGACTGTTGCTGACAGCACACATCTGCTCATTGCATACTACAGCAAGGAGTAGGGTGTCCCTGAAAGGGACATTTGTTCCCACTGTGCTTGGCACAATGCGAAAACATTCTCTCAATTCTTAACATCTCAGTGTAAGCGGCATTCTTAAAAGAATAAGCTCATTACAAAGAACTTTAGGACACAAAGATCTACTACCAGGTACAATAACTGCCCTGATGTTGTGGATGTTCCAGTACTAACCTGCTGCAAGCAATATATTTCACTCAGGTTGAGCAGGAAGTAATTCTGCTAACGTGAAGTAAAAAGATGATCAGAAGAATCAGCAGAGCTTTGTGCAAAAGCTTTATTGTTCCTTCTTGTAATAGCTATATGAAGGCAGATAAACTCTCAGTTCTTGCCTTCTTGCACGGGATAGTCTTTTAGACTGAACTCCATTGGAACCGGGAGAGGTAGGCTTGGTCCTGTTCTCTACAACTAGCACCAATTTTCTCTGTGAGCTTGAGGCTTAGCTTATTTAACCATTCAATAATTAAATATTTACATTTCTTTCAGAGATGTTTGTAAAATATAATTAATCTCCATAAAAACCTTGACCCTCATATGGCAGATGCTAAGTGTTGAGTTCCCAAGTATTAATATTACTGCCAACAGCAATAGCTTTCTTAACACTGAGTTAACCGCACCATTGCAGGGTTCTCAAGTTTTGCCAGGGCTCAGAAGTTTACAAAGAAGAGTGACATTTCATTTACGCATCTTAGCAGGAATCCACTCTATCTCAGGTCTAGTTCCAACACATCGTTACATGCAGTTGGAAATATACAAAATAAAAAAACCCCAAAGCCTAAACCGAAAAAGCTCACAGACTAATGAGTCTGATGAACTCATTGGTAGGATTGCCCACACCAGAGTAACTTCCTACTCAAAGTATCTTCCACATATTTTTACAATGGCTTGATATTTTCACTTACAATTTTAGCATTTTTTAATTAATGTAATGAAACTTCACCTCTCTTTCTGCACTGTGGCTCTCAAAAAGCTTCATAGAGTCACACTACAAAACACAGCATCCTAGAGAAAGGGAGTACGGCCTCCAGAAAAGACACACAGATATCTCTTGGAAGTAGCTACAGAACAAGTGGAAACTCCCTTACTAATTTCAAAGGAATTTTGACCAGGTACTTAAAAACCTGGAGGAGGATTTACCAAAGAATTATAAGGTTCTTTGGCCCTGAGCTTGCTGAAATTAGTGGCCTGTCAGTACTTACAAAAAATGTTTCCTTGAGGTTTTGCATTCACTTTCTACGTCAGCATCAAAGTGTATTCATACATTCAACCAACACTCTGAATATAGAATTTGGGGTTCAAACCCAAAATTCTTCAAAACATTCAAATTGAAGGTTTGAAACAAGTAAAGATGCCTTATGATTTTAACCTTGCCTGTTGCCACAGACCTTAAGTATTGCCTCCCCTGCATTAAGATATTCTGTACAAGCATTCCCAGCAGTGGGAAGGCTGCCCTTACCTCCAGATACTGACTGAGCAAACGCACAGCTCTGTCCACAGCAATGAAGATGTTCCGCCAGTCAAAGTCTGCCATTCCCTTCTCTCGGCTTTCTGGGGACCCGTTGTGGAGAAAGTTGATTATGTGTTCAGCAGTTAAGCCTTCAGCACCCAGTTGGCTGTTAAGGAAGTCCCTCACTGTAGGGTGCTTCAGAGAGTCCTGAGGAAACATATCAAGACAGCTTTATGACAATAGCCCTCTTTGTATGCCCTGTTTAGCGAGAAAGGTTTCCATTTTGACAGCTCTTTCTGAGCCATGAAGTAGTACAAAAGGTTGTGCTAAAGAATTTTCCTAAATCAGCAACTCCATAGCTGGAAGGGAGACTTGAAGAATGGATGAAAATAAACCTAACCTCGACTATTTTCTGCATTGTTTCCTTATAAACAAGAGGATAAATGTAATAAATGTCTAATCTAAAATAGAAGAGTGTGGAAAACCACATATTTTCTCCAGTATGAACTGCTTTATAAACTTTAACTGCAGGTATTACTTGCAGCTGATCACAGTCAGATATAAGAAATGCGGAAATAGGTAATTTCCTAAGGTAGTATATTGCTGGGCCCAGCAAAAACATGGTCCTACTGGCTTCTTTGCCTGTGCAGAACACAAGAAGATCAAGTTGTCTGTTCTTGAAAGACATTCAGGAGAGACATGGAAGCAGCAATTACTGCCTTTATTAAGAAGTCATTAGCCAAATTCTGGAGTGTCCAGATCTGAGGTTTTGTCACAGAGATGCTGTAACACCTTCAAACCAAGCCCTGTAACCAGTCCAACAGCCTTAAAGGCCACAGGTTCCTCGCTGCAAATGCTGTGTTTCCAGCCAAATCCCACTAATTAATTCTTTTTCCCCTTAGGAAAAATCAAGGATGGTGACAGGCTGCTCTTACTGAGAATCCCTGCTAAGTTATAACATACACGGATCATATTCATTTGCAGGCTGTTTTGAAAGAAGTACCACAGCTGAGGTCCCACTTCTTCCCAAGCTTTGGTAAACAGTCTGAGGCGTTCAAGTTCCTCAAAAGTAGAGTTTGCCTGAGGAATAAAACAGCAGAAAAGAGTGCTAAGAAAGCTGAGAAGATAAACAGAATTTATGAAGCAGCCACCCAGTGACAAAGAAACCTGCACCTGACAAATGTTGTAGCTTTTACTTTCATACTTGATAAACTCATTAAAATAGTAGAAAAGTTAATAATCCTTGGAAAAGAATTTGTAAAATCCAACTGGAATCAAAGTCACTTAGGATAAACTTCTATTTTATACGTAATGGAAAAAACAAGTGCACATTAACCCTAGCTACTTCAATTCCTTTAAATACTCAGGTTTTAGGTAGACTGTTTCTCTCCTTCAAGAACTAAAAAGGAAGATGATGATGTGACTAGATGAATAAATGGGAGGCAGCTGTAGAAGACAGGTACACTCACAGTTAAGATATTAGTTAAGATTTTAAATGTTGGGCTGCTGTAAATCTGGTGTTTTCCTGTGTGAACTACAAGCAGCAGTTCTTTTGTGCCTTACATAGCTGTTGAGAGGTGGCCAAAAGCTAGGTCATATGTGACCTTGATTTAATTAATTGGATTAATTTCACCCAAATTCAGGCACTTAACTGAAATAACCAGGCTCCATCCTATTTTCATGAAGTGACATTTATGATCTCAATAACACTAAACAACGATGTTGCTATTGGTTTGCAATCTCTCATTATTAGGCCTCAATGGATCTATGGAAGTCTCGTAACTGCCCCATTTAAATATTTACTGGTACAGAGCTGCTGATGTTCCTCCATCTGTAAAATATATATAAACATTACTATTTTTACTAGTGTACATGTGGAATCATGCCAACAACAGACAATTTAAGCTGAAAAAAGCATGTAATATAGGCCAAGACAGTCACTGAAGATCTGACTCCTGGATCATCAGAACAAATGGAGTTCTGAGAAGAAAATCTGAATAGGTTGATGTAGCTGAGTCACTGTTTTTCACAGGATGTTTCTTAGGATGCAATTTGCTAGAAATAAACATTTTTGTATTGCAGAAGTGCTTACATTTTTTAGGATTTGCCGTACAGAAGGTGAATCAGGAGCAAAGAGAATTTTTCCCATCAGCAGGGGCTTCACAGCACTCCAGACTATTCTGGTTAAAGGGTTTGATTCCAAGTTCTGGATCAATGCATTACAAAAGGGTGCTAGAGACAAAAAGAAAGACAGTCTTTATGTGACCTTACTCAAATCCTATCACACAAAACA
This sequence comes from Psittacus erithacus, assembly GCA_009867235.2. Classification (NCBI taxonomy): domain Eukaryota; kingdom Metazoa; phylum Chordata; class Aves; order Psittaciformes; family Psittacidae; genus Psittacus; species Psittacus erithacus. The sequence goes on along the minus strand of WYDI02020862.1, from coordinate 8,572 downwards.
TCCTGCAGGGCTTTTTACTGGCAATATGGCCAGTTTAAAGCACTTTGAAGCTGAATGGCTTAAGCATTATTTTCCAGTGTAGAAGTATAGTGTCTGACCAGATGGAAAAGACCATTAAGCAATTGTTGGAGTTGTAAAGTATACAGCATGGAAATTAGAAGAGCAAACAAATAAACCTAACCATTTGAAAGTTGCTATTACTTATAAGGTATTTCAAATGGAAGGAAATTAGACAGTTCAGATCTCACTAAACAAATTTGAATTCTAACTGCTTTTCTCCTAATGACTCAGCTCCTTTGAACTGTAGTTGATACTGATACAAAGCTATTTTTTCTTCTATTAGTGGTTAATTCTTACACAGCGTAAACTATTGGACTGGAGATCCAGCAGGCTTGAATGTTGCACTCTGGAACAATTCAGAATTGGATGCTAAAATGATTTAGAACTAAACATTTTAATGTAAACATTTCTATCTTGCTTCTGTACTATGAAGTAGTTAGTCTACTTGGACAGCATCCAACTATATTGTTCCCTGGCTGAAGAAATGAAGTACTGAGCCCTTTACAGGTCTTCTGAAGATTCAGACATAAATAGAGCCCAGTATTAATACAAACAGTCAAAGGTAGGAATCCCTCATCGGGCAAAGTGCTTACCTGTACTCTGCAACCATGCAACCATACCTATGATAGCAGAATAGGCAGAGAAATCTACTGCCAGCTATAATATGGCTGTTAGTACAGAAAAAAATTGCTGGTGCAGAAAAAAACTGAACGGCAGACAGAAAGGGACACAATAAAACCATAATATAATGAGTCATAGAATAGATAAAATGGGTTCCTCTTTCCATTCTCTCCTATCACAATAGCAAGAAGCGAGGAAATCAAAGCAACAAGAATTAGTAAATTGAAATACTTTCTATGTAAGACTTAATTATGCTGCAGAAGGTTACTGCTATAAAAAATATGTACGTTTATGCAGGAAAAGAACAGCTGCCATGTATCACATTATCTTGGACAAAAGTAATTCTAGAATCATAGAATAGTTAGGGTTGGAAAGGACCTTAGGATCATCAAGTTCCAACCCCCCTGCCATGGGCAGGGACA